>JAOUZG010040073.1:882442-896853 GCA_026289955.1 Argiope argentata
AAAAGTTTCTAAAATGAACTAAATAATAAATGAAAAGATAAAAATTTGAAATAATTTTATTATATATGATGGGAAAGAAATCATTATTTCAAAACTATTTATAATAACCTATAAATAAAAATAAATATCAACTAAATTGAACAAATATGAGCAGTGATTAATTTTAAATCAATATTAAAAATTAAATTTAAAAATTGTAATTCCATAGGAAATTTAGAATCAGAACAATTTATAGCCAACATAGCCATATGATCAAAAATTACTGAGACTCAGCAATTTAAAATCTTATTTTGCTCTTATTCTACTATTGTTGAAATAAATTTATATCCCCCCCCCCAAAAAAAAGAATGGAAAATAGTATCAAGGGTAATATTACACGCCTCATGTACAACATAAAATTGAATGTTAGTTCAAACAGTGTAAAAAAGAACCCATGATATCACACAGTCAGAGAACGATGAAGTTGAATTGGCACTTGAAAGAACTAAGCACATAGCGACAGAGCAAACTCACTCCTCTCAAAACACGACACTGTTTGATTTTCTGATAAAGGAAATCTTCTGTTTGTTGAGGATCTGTTCTCTTCTATTGTTTGACATAAAGGAGACGTAACTTCTTGTTTGATATCTTTTGTTCCAGTGATGACATGTTTGGAGACAAAATATTTAAAAGGAGCTTGAGGAACATCCTTTATTTTCTACCAAAACGTTGGAACAAATACTCTCTCGAGTCACTTGTTAATCTTTAAGGTTTTTTTGATTTTGTCTTAGAGAATTGTTCCTTTTGGTTAAAAAGAAATTGCGTGAGGAGGACAAAGCTTCGAATTTTATGGAATTAAACAAAAGAAATGTATAAGAGTGAAAAAAAAAATTTTCTCAAATATATTTTTGAATGGCTTAAATTTTTGTAAATGCTGATAATAACAAAACTCTAGAGTCGAAACAAATACATAAAATTTTAAGGGGGTTCAAGGAAATGTTCTAATATAAAGTATATTAATATTTATTGCTCCTTAGTTTTTACATACTTTACATTAATATTGTTACTAGCGACTTTTTAGAAGATTATAATACTCCATCTATAGTAATCCGCGTATTAGAGCCGGGATAGCTTGGTAGGTGGAGCAATGGATTCGTATTTTTGAGGGTTCGAGTTCGAACCCCGCCGGCCGAAGACATCCCTTTTATGGTGGTGGCTGACGTAAATTAAATCTATTGTAGTCAAAAGTTCTCCTTGCAGAGAATAATGCCACTAGGAGTTCTGGGCCAAAGGTGATCGTTCTCTGTTTCAGATTTAAATTACAATCTGTGGATGAATGAATGAAGTCCGGGACATAAAAAGAATTTGTGACGTGTGTGAGTTAGAAGTGAGACTTCTGCCCCAATGTGCTGAGGGGCCCATACCCTCAGAAGCTTCTGCATCCCTCTTTCCGCTATAAAATGGAACACGACAACAACTTTGTACCACAAAAAAATAATTATTATATTACAATTATCAAGTTAACCATTTTTCAGAATGATCGCGTTCCTGAAATAATTGCTTCTAAAATTGATAAGAAATTTTGAATTATATTTGCATACTGTAGCTCATTGAGGAAAAACCATAAACGAAAATTAAATTAAAGCCATATACGAAAAGAAATTCCCCTTCAAGCGCACTTTTATTCTTCTAATGGATGCGAGATCATTAATTTTATAAATAAATGTAGCATTAGTTGAAGGTCAAATTAAAGGACTACTGCTGAATATATTTCAATTCAATTTATTTATTTCTACTTAAGAGCTATTCTGTTTATAAGGAAAAAATGCAGAGTAATTTAGGAATAATTATTTAAAAACATAATTAGAGAAACAAAAACGTGTTCCAAATGCATACAATTACAAATGGAAATGACGCATTAACAAAACGATGAAATATTTTGAATGTAATAAATATTTCTCCTGAAGAATATCTAAAATGGAACAACAAGTTGTTGTTGTTACTTATGGCACTTGCCATGGGCAAGCCCCGCTGATACATCAGCATATTTTACGCCGGAGATATATTTCTCTTGTTTTACAATTAGCGCCATCTAGGGCCAAGAGTACGATTTAGCTACACACACGTCATAACCCTTTTTAGGGGGAGGACATCATCCATGCATATTCATTCACTCATCTCAGAACGTAATTTAGACCTGAAACAGAGAACAATCACCTCTGACCCAATACCCCTAGTGATATTACTCTCGACATGGAGAACTTTGCGACCGCGAACAGATGTAGCGAGTGTCAGCCGCCACACACTCGGGGAATCTTTTGATCGGTGAATTTTGAACTTGTAACCTAAGGAGTACGAGTCCAACGCTCTACCAACCAGACTATCACGGCCCTGATCGCCAAGTATATATTATATACTCAATACTTAATTATAATAGCACAATTTTTTCTTTATTTTAAACAAAACGTTAACAAATCCATTTATTTATATCATATTTCCAGACACCTTTATGATTTATCATTTCATAAATAAATTGAATTTATTTTCTGTTTAATATACTGATTCTAAGTAGATTTATGCTATTATTTTTTCTTATATTCTATTAGGAGCAGACTGTTGATTCAATTTTACTCTTTTCCGTCTTTTGATCCCTTAAACCAACGTGCCAAGAAGAACACACTTTTAGCACCATTGTGTTTGTCCTTGACAATGTAAAAGAGTTTCAAGAATGCGCATAATTCGACATGCAAAAGGCAACTCCCAACTCTCTTCTCGTTTACATTGCTGGATTAATACAGAAATATAATTTAAATGTCAGCTTTTGTCCCAGAGTGGATCGGCTTAAATTTAAATGCTTGGGGTTTTAGAGAAGGAGATGCCGTTAATTTAAATGTAAATGCATGCATTTAAGTAAAGCAGCTCATTCAACTGCCACAAAGCAGCATTTGGCGAAATTTCGGCAAACTGCTTGGCGTCCCCTAGAAGTTCGTAAATGCTTGGTTGGCGTGGGTAGCAAAGCTTTAAAATGCAATGCTTTATTTTCCTGCAAAACAGTTAATTGAAATATGTTATTGTTTATGTAGAAAAATAAAAAGATATCGTTTTAATTGTTAATAGGAGTGGACTAACTGAAGTGATTTCCTCAAATTCTTTTACCCTAGAGCAGGGGGTTCTCAAACTTTTCGACATTGCGACCCCCTTTTTAGACTAAGCATTCTGGCGACCCCCAAAAGTTTTAACTCTATTTTAAAGTTTAGACAGAGATTTTGAAAATTTCACACTTACTCAAGAGTTCGTAGAGTATGTGTCGGGTATTGGCGCCACATCCCTTGACACTTCATCTTTCTCCTTACTAGTATCCTCTCATCTCGAAACTTTGATTGAACAGTTTAAAGATTACATCCCAGTTAAGGATATGAAGGGGGTTGTGTGGATAGTCAATCCGTTCAGTGAGCAAGTCGTAACAAAAGCTGAGTTAAGTGTCCGACATCATGATCAACTGATAGAGATGTCAAGTGATCAGTCAGCTAAAGTAACTTTTAACTAAATTTATACCGACAATTTTTGGATAGGTATTAAAAAGAAATACCCAGAACTGTCTACAACTGCATTAAAAACTTTAATGACATTTTCTACACATTACAACTGTGAACAAGGATTCTCCATAATGATGAATTTAAAAAAAATCAAGAAATCGTTTGACACTGGAAAATGACATTGTTTTGTGTGTTACAAAGCTCATTCCTGACATTAAAAAATTGGTTAATTCCAAACAAGCTCTTGTATCCCATTAAATAATAGAACACAAAAACCAACTTGTATGTGCATTAAAAGCTTTATGTGTACTCTTTTTTTAATGAAACCGACAGCAATAAATTAATTTTCTTTAAACTTTTCTTCCACATCTTGCGACCTCCCTGGACACATCCCGTGACCCTCCTAGGGGGCAGGACTCACCTTTTGAGAACCCCTGCCCTAGAGGGACAACTCGAAAAGAGAATAAGATGCTTCCGCTATGTTGGTTGGATTTCGCCTCAAAGGAGGATGCAAAATAAGTAGCGGCCTGGTTCTTCCCATATTTGATGGAACCTACTTTATGCTGGAAGGATTGTGCCGTGACCGGTGATGACCCTTAGGAGCCAATCATATTTCCCACCGGTTCTGCTGTAGCGGTGCTCTAATCATTCAACTTTATGATTTATCCGTGTGCCTTCGTGGGGGGTCGGTGAGTGACTGATATAATTCCCCCAAATTCTTCTTGCATACTCTCTAAAAAATTTGTTATAGAGAAGGTCCTTCTCTATAAATTTATTATAGAGAAGGCCCTTCTCTATAAATTTGTTATAGAGGAGGTCCTTCTCTGCAAATTTGTTATAAAGAAGGTCCTTCTTTATAAATTTGTTATAAAGGAGGTTCTTCTCTACAAATTTGTTATAGAGAAGGTCCTTCTCTATAAATTTGTTATAGAGGAGGTCCTTCTCTATAAATTTGTTATACTAGAGAAGATCTCGAATGGTCTTAGTGCACAATGATTCGGAAATAATGACTTCTGGCATTCTTCAGAAATGTTGATTTCAGCTTCTTTCTTGAATCTATCGCGTGATCTTTGGTGATTCTTTTTTTGGTATAAAGTTAAAAGTATTCAAAATTGGAGAAGATTAATCATATTTTACTTATCCCATTTATAGGTTTAAAGTTAGTTATTAAAATGCTTTTTATTTTACAAATAAATAGTTAAAAGATCTGACTAAAACATTCTTATAAAAAGATTTCCAAAGGAAATTGCTGTTTCTGAAACAATTTAATTAATTCATAGGCTTTCTGATATTCCTGTCCTAAAACAGGATATTAATCGAATAGATCTAAGATATAGTTATTCATCCGAAAAAAATCCAGAAGAGACTATAATTCTAATAGATATTTTTATCACAATAATCCTACTTAATGGATTGAAAACGATTAATATCAGTACCAAAAAAAAAACCCAATAAAAATATTATTTCTAATAGATATTTTTTATCCGAATAATCTTGTTTAATGGACCGAAAACTCAAAATCAATACTAAAATTAAAATCTGATTTAAAACCATTTACAAAAAACTACCGATTTTTTTTTCAAAACCACTTTTTAGCCATTGTTTTAAGATCCTAACCAGTGCCAATTTATTAAAAAGGATTAATGTTTTTTTAAAAAATATATTATTGATTTGTTATTGTTCATTAGCCACATACTGAAAACAGGTTTAATCAATTTTATCTTACAAAAAAAAAACTGGTTTGATTGATTTTTTCAGAAATTTAAGAATTGAGTTTTCATTCTGAGTTTTTTATTCTCATTAGGGACAAAAAAAATTCAGAAATAAATCTGAAATCAATTAAATAACAAAACGATTTAAAACATTGTCCCTGAAGTTGTTTACTTCGAAGCCACGTACTCCTGTTTTTTTGCGACAAAAAATACAAAGACTTAAAGAAATCTACTCAGTCTACTCAATTCTCTTATTGATTTTTTTAAAACTTATCTCCCTCTCCTTCTCTCAGGGGGGAGGGGTACGTCGAAAAGAGGGTGATATTCTTTCGGCATGGTGGTTGGATCTCGCCCCCCCCAGGAGGACACACAAATAAGTGGGAATCTGATTTTTCCCATCGATAATAGGACATACCTCCTACCGGAAAGGTTGTACCGAGGCCGGTGATGGCCCTTAGGGTTCATCTACAATTTCATCCAGTATTTCTGCGATCCTGTCATTCAGTTTTATGGTTTATCATTGTGCTTTCGGCCGGTTCTTAGATTCCCTCCCTCTAAAATATAGCTTAGTAGAATATGATGAAAACAAAGCCTCCGAAGAAAGTTATATGGAAAAAAAACTTATTCTAAAAAAGCTATAAAAAACCCCTATTCTAAGCAAGCAATCTAACTCGTATTACATAGTAAAACTATTCTTTTTTGAAGGTGCTTTATTAAACCATAATGAAAACTAATAAATAAATATTATTATTTTTTATGTGCATTGTATATGTACAGAATGGCATGGATGATTTTTTTAAATCTATAAAAAATCAATCAGTAAATAAAAAAAAAGATTAAAATGAAATCTGCCATGCATATTTCAATGTATCATGTCAGAACATCATTTCTTGAATGGTCAAGCACCACTTGCTCGTGTGAGTTAAATTATATCTTTATTCATTTTAAAAGTTCAATTCAATTATTAATTTTAGTATTGCGAAAGGTCATAAAAAACTTTGTCTCGCATTGATTGCTTAAAAAAATTATCACATTTCCTATTTATTTCATTTCATATAATTTCTTGCTGAGAATTGCATTTTATAGGTTTTATTTGCTGTAGTCATTAATTTATTTATTTTTAAATCATAGCTATTGTAAATGCAATGACAACACGTTATTAGAAGCTTAGATTTTGAGATGCTCGAGCAGATAACAATTTTTTTTATTTTTCACCTACAGATTTTTGTTGACGCCAAAAACCACATCTCATGACAAGTTTTAACATTCGACGTTAATACAGTTTTTTCAATTATCAATTCCCTTTTTTTTATTAATTAAATAAAAACTAGCTTTTTCGCCAAAAATCTTCATTTTTCCGTCGCCAAATAAGTACCGAATTCAGTTTGTTTTTTTCGCACACTAATGAGGTGAGGCTTAACATATTTTCAAACGATTATTTTAAACGATTCTGTTTATTTTTATAATGTTAGATGCATATAAAATTAAGCATTGCTAATTAATCGGGGTTTTTTCGATTCATTTTGAAGTACTTTGGAATTAAAATAATGCAGAATAAAGAAAATTAGAAGTTTCTAATCTGTATTGCTTACCCCAACTTATGTGTGCATTTTGCATTGTCACAATTAACTTTGAATCCAAACTTATTATTTCAACATTAATTGTAATTGTTTAGTAAAAAGTAATTAAAATAAAATTTTCTTTGTTAACCTAAGTAGGAATTGATCTAAAATTTTATATATATTTATAGTATTCGTTAATAGATATATTTTTCCATCTTCAATATTTAAAAAAAAGTTATATCGAATTGAACATTTCCTCACCTCACCATTTCCACCTGCTTTAACCCTTTAACGGGCACAAGCTGTTTTCTTTCAAAATTTTCCTTTTACGTTATATTTGGAAAAGAGAAGCTCATTTATGACCAAAAAAAGTATTTTTGTTAAAATTTTGTTGTTGTGTTTGTAGTTTATTACAGGGGTGGAAACTACATATTTTCCACCGTCCCAAACTAGCAATGACATTTTACTAACTTATTCAATAGAAAAATATGAAATATAAATAATTTCACAAGTAAATATGATTTTTGTAAAACTTTTTATTATTAGTTATTTCACAATTTAAAATTTATTAATTACGCATTAAATAAGTGGTATAAAACCCAGATACAATGTAAATTACCAAATGCATCATTTCAAATTTTTCTGGTGAAACAACATAACAAGGAGCTGAACACAAAGTAATAATGATGATGTTTTGTCCGTTTCTAGTTAGTTTTGGAGCTACAATATTTTCAAAATATTTTAAGGTGGTGGTAAGATAATTACCACAGCCTTAAATAGGGTTAAGCTGGAGGGCCATTTACGAGATCGCCTGAGAGTTTTACATTTTATCAATATATTCCTAAACCAATTAAAATCCAATCAAAATGAATCTTTGCAATAGGCAGTCTTCCTACAGGAATCTGCCTTAGAAAAATCTGATATTCTGATACGAGTTCACTGTCACAAACTTTTAATATTTGGGGATACAAATATAAACTCAAACTATACTATCTCAGATGTTAGCTTATGGACACTGTCTTTCTTCAATTAGTTTCACTTAGAATCCATTGCGTATAGAAGATCAGGTCTAGATTTTTCTTTTAGATCTCCATCTTGATTTATAGTTTTCGTGAAAAAAAGTAACCTGGCTGTGTTACTTTGTGATGTATGACGAATTCCGGTGAATTATGATGTGACCTGGCTTTCTTCCCAGTTTGTTTGTTTGGTCGCCGTCCGTCCTGTAGAAAGTCGACCTTATCTTACTCTATGAATATTTCATTCCGGGAATTCAACAATGAGAAATGAGTCGCATTTAAAGCATTTCAAACAGAATTTCCCTACAAATAAAATACTGCATACCTGTCTGTTGCATTTTGTTGAAAGGTTACATTTTTATATTTCTTTCTTTTGGATAATGGGGAAAAGTCTCAAAGATAAATAGTTTAAACAGTTTTCAGATAATATCTAAAAAAATTCTTTATCTTCTACTGAGTTAAGTTAGAAATTAAATGTGACAAACATGACAATGTACGATAAAAAAAACATAAACAAAAGATTAAAATGAAATCTGCTATGCATATTTCAATGCATCATGTTATAACAATTTCTTGAATGGACAGGCACCACATGATCGCGCAAGTTAAATTAGATTTTTAATCATTTTAAATTGTTTCATTGAATGAGTCACTCTAGTACTGCAAATAATCAAAAAATATTTGTCTAACAATGACTGTTTAAAAAATATCCCGTTTCCTATTTATTTTATTTCAATAATCACGTGCTGAAAATGACAGTTTTCTAGGTTTTATTTACTTGAAAATTTAATATCCGAAGAGGATGTGTTTTTCTCCTTGAATCACGAGTTGGAAATTGATGAATGAGGAATATTTTGCAATCGGCAGTTCAAAGCGTGCAATCCAGTGCCTATATCAATGCAAAAAAATAATAATAAACTTACTTTGTATACCGTTGATTTTATTATAATTAGTACAAAAAAAGCACTAAGATCATAAAACTCTTACTTTTATATTATTTTGCCTTTGTTGAGGAAATGTTTATTTTCTATAAATTTCATTATAAGATAATCGAAAAATTCATTCAAGGTTATATGAACGCAGTGAATTTTAATTGAAATTTGATTAATAAAAAATATGGTTGACTGTCGGTGTCCTGGCACATAAGTACGTTCACTTCTTCCTCGTGATAATGTTTTCCGGGTTCAAGTTCCTGTTAGGGCATGATAGTTCTTCTGCATACTATGATGTATGAAATCCTCCTGTAAAAAAAGACTGAGCAAACAAATCTGATGAGTGAGCAGCTAAGTCGTACTCTTTTCCCTAGTTGGCGCTACTTCAAAAGCAAGAGACGCTCATTTGGCTTAAAATCACTTTCGGCCAACTTAACAGCTCTCTTGTCCATGGCAAGCGCCATTAATAACAAAAATAGCAAGATATTCATAACTTCAAATTTATTAAACATTAAAACAACTATAAAAAGACTTTGTTAGAAAAAATGTTATTTTATTTTCTTCTGGATGAGATGTTACTAATCCCAATTTTTCCTTTGCCTCTCTTTAGATTTTCAAACATTCTTTGACTTGTAACATGATTTGAGTCATTTTAAGTCCATAACATAATTCATCTTTTCCTGTCAATTCTTACTCCAGATGGATGAGAGGTTTATATTAAACTTCACTTATTTAAATCGGCCGAAATGAAATCGCTAACCATTTACAATTCCGCAACACATAATCGGAACAGTTTCGTGCTCCAGCTGCTTCATGAGGGATTAAAATAGTCGGATTGTAATTAGATTTCCGATTACTTTAACAGAACTCATTCTCAATCAGCCAGTACAGTTACAGTGAGTGGAATCCATCAGGAGTAATCCAATTTTCGCGCTACGCAGCATTTAAGTCAATATCACTTTAGAGACGTCCTTTGAGCATTCAGCAGGTGAAGAGAAAATTAGGAAAGCAAATTGACTTAGTACCAAGCTTGGATGCTTTTATTGTATTTCAAAATCATGGAAGTTATATTGTAGAATAATAAATTTTAATAAAAATAAATCATTGACTAAAAGTTATAATGCTAATTAAATGATTTATTAGTCGTCTTAATAAACTTCAATTCAAATGCAAATGTTTTCTGTTTATAAAGATAGAATTTGTAAACCGAATTTTTATTCACTTTCTGGTGTTTTGGAATTTTTAAAACTTGAACAGTAGTTTGTTATCGGTTCATTCATTGGATACCAAAATTTAATCACTTGCATAGCTGTTCAAAACATTCATGCATGCGAAATTTCAAAGCAATCAGATTATTGCTTCTTGGTGCGTCGATTTTTTTTGTTATAAAGTGTTTTTACTTTAAAAGTGCCATGTTAATTGATTTCATTTCCTGATTGATGTATTTCCATTCACCAAATTTATGTTCCGACTAAATAGACATTTCATCCATTTATTTTACTGATCTCACAAGAAAATTACATATAGACATTGTTCCAAAAATGACAATTTTCTTTAAAGTGAAAATATGTGTACAATTCGATACCGTATTTTTGTATTACCACAATTCGATATTTTAAAATATCGTATTTTTGTATTATAACAATTCAATATTTTAAAATATCGTATTCTTGTATTATAATAACTTAATACCGGGTGTCCAAAAAGTTCCCGTACTCCAAATTTAAAAAATCATTTTCCATGATTTTTTTCAAGTATATTAAATTTTACCATATGAGGAATGAAACCATGGACATGCTTGATGCTTTTTTCGCTGATCAAGTTATCTCAAAAAAAAAAAAAAATCTTTGGCCACCTCCATCCCCTGATCTGACCATCCCGGACTTTTTTCTGTGGGGATATTTAAAGGAAAACGTTTATGAAGGGGATCCTCAAACAATAGATGATTTGAAAATCGCAATTACCCAAAGGATTCAAGAAATCACTCCTAGCAGGTTAAAACGCGTTTCGAAAAACATGCGCAAACGAGTTTAGCTTTGTCTCCAAGAAAGGGGTGGACATTTTGAACATTTATTATAAATGTAAGTTCAGTATTTTTCCTTAGTTACGTTAAAAGGGCTTTTTATCATTGGCATAAATATAATTCTTTTTAAACCGATTGTTTTTGTAAAATTAATTCACAAATCATCAGTACGGGAATTTTTTGGACACCCGGTTTTTTAAAATATCATATTTTTGGTATTATCCCCATTCAATATTTTAAAAATCATATTTTTGTATTATAACAATTTAAAATATTTTAAAATATCATATTTTTGTATTATAACAATTTAAAATATTTTAAAATATCATATTTTTGTATTATAACAATTTAATATTTTAAAATATCGTATTTTTGTATTATAGCAAATCAATATCTTAAAATATGGTATTTTTGTATTATACAAATTCAATATCTTAAAATATCGTATTTTTCTATTATAAGAATTCAATATTTTAAAACATCGTATTCTTGAATTATAATAACTTAATCGTTCCCATTTCCAGGTCTTTATTACGATCTGAGATGAATGAATGAATATGCATGAATGAAGTTCGCCCCCTAAAAAGGGTTGTGGCGTGTGTGTAGCTAAGTCGTACTCTTGGCCCAGATGGCGCTACTTGTAAAACAAGAGAGGTATATTTCCGGCTTAAAATCTTCGGATGTATCAGCGGGGCTTGTCCATGGCAAGTGCTATAAGTAACAACAACAACAACATAATAACTTAATATTTTCAAATATCGTATTTTTGGTATTATCACCATTCAATATTTTAAAAACGGTATTTTTGTATTAAAACAATTTAAAATATTTTAAAGTAACACATTTTTGTATTATAACAATTCAATCTTTTCGAATATTTTAGATGAGAGATAATTAGATATATCAAATCAATGATAAAAAATACCGCAATTCTCTATTCATCGATGGGAAAAAAAACATTATCTACAACAAAATACTTCTTAACATTTAAGTGCATTATTCGAGTAATATATTTCTTCATAGCAGCCATTCAAACTTTCTACCTCCACATTTTCACCCAGAAGCCCTTTCCTCTTTTTTTGCTGAGCAAGTATAAGCAAGAAAAATTGGAAAGCCATTCAAAGAAGTTCGAAATTTCTTGGCTTGACATTTCGTTTTTGGTTCAAACTAATAAGAATGGTGCTGGATTTCAAAGAATTTCCTATCCTACTTTCGAGAATTTACTACAAAAGTAAAGGCATATAATCTTGAAAATAGACCTACACCAGACAGAATCCGAAACGATTTCTTATATATTTACTTACCATTCCTTTTAGTTCGGCTTTCTCCATCACATTTGCACGTCTTAGGATACTCTTTCAAAAAAGCCTCTCTCGCCTATCTTTGAAGATCCAAGATTCTTTTTTAAGTTCCCAGGAATAGCTTCAGAGTCGATATCATCCTGAGTACACTGAGATCTGTGCATCGCATATTACATTCCTTCTCCCAAAACACGTTTGCTTTTAAAATGAGAAAGTGCCCTCAAGGAGGCTTTTACGAAAGTAGTGAGAATCATTTTTTAAATAGTCAAAAGATGTAATAACCTACAGAAGCATAAGAAGCGACCAAAAGGAGGACTTATTATATCAAATCCGTGAAATAAGAAATGTAAATATGAAATAAAAAATATTCCCGTATAAAGTGTCGAAATGCCATTCGATTTTCCATACTGACAAATCTAAAAAGATTACAATGCCGATTAAAAATGGAACATAATGGCTATAATTGTATGAATTATAACATGTAGCATGTAGGATTAACTTTCCGTTTATTTTGTTATTTTGAATACATATATGTATATGTATATGTATATGCGTAAGTAATATCGAAATGTATATATATATAAGTAATATCGAAATGTATATGTGTATGTACATGCACATGTAAAATTTAAATGTGTTTCCGTATAATAATGCATATGTAATATCGAAAACGTATATGTGTATGTTTATGCATATGTAATATCGAAATGTATATGTGTATGTATATGTAATATAGAAGTTTAAATGTATATATAATATCGAAATGGATAGGCATTCTCTTATATAATATCGAAATGTATATGTGTATGTATATGTATTTGTAATATCGAAATTTATATGTAGATATAACATCGAAATGTTTATGTGTGTATATGTATATGCAATATCGAAATGGATAGGCATACGTATATGTAATATCAAAATGTGTATGTGTATGTATATGTATATGTAATATCGAAATGTATATGTGTATGTATATGTAATATCGAAATGTATATGTATATGTAATATCGAAATGTATATGTATATGTATATGTAATATCGAATTGTAAATGTATATGTATATGTAAAATCGAAATGGATAGACATACGGGTGTAATATCGAAGTGTATATGTGTATGTATATGTACATGTAATATTGAAATTTATGTGTATATATAATATCGAAATGAATAGGCTTACGTATATATAATATCGAAACAGATATGTACACAGATGCAATAAATAAAATATTTAAAAAATTTTAAGGCACTTTTCAGTATTTTGAATATTAATAATATAATAAACTAATAAAAAATTGAAAAAGTTTTAAAAAAGTGTATAGAAAATATTGCGCAAATACTAAAACGGCATTGCTAAAATTTTATGTTTTAAAGTAGTTTTAGTAATGTTTTTGTACAGTGATACAATCTTGTGTTATTAAAGGAAAACATTCATGTAACATTTCGAATAAATTTCAGTAAAAATTCATAGAAATCTTTTCTTGGTTGTCACCTGTGATCGAATAAGTAACTAAGTGCTAAATTTGGAAGTCTAAGCCTAGTAGTTTGTCTTGTAAGTATTTTCGAAGAAGCTTTGCAAATATACAAATGTGCAGTTGGCAAAACAATATTCCTCTGGCAGATATTTTCGAGTCAAAATAATATTTTTTTCTTTTTGTTCGAAATCTTTTAAAATACCATTTATACGATGTAAATTGAAGAATTCTAATTATTATAATCTACTAAATTCTTAAAAATTCTAAACAAAATTCAGGGAATTGCAAATTTTGAAATAATAATAACACTTCAAAAATTATTTGAAATACTGAGTGTTAAATATTGAATTTGCAATTTTTTTTCCTGGACAATTTTTTCTAATTGTCTAAAAGAAAAAAAGGCCTCGACAGAGTCTGTAATTTACAGATATTTGATTTGATTTATGATAGATAAATATTATTTATGATAGCTATATATAATTTATGATGGGTTTATATGATTTATGATAGGTATATATGATTTATGGTAGAAATACATAATTTATGATAGGCATTAACTGCAAATATAAGTTAATAGAAATGACTTTACATTTCATTGACGGTGTGGAATGAAATAATTCTAAAAACCTTTTTAAAAAAACGAAATTTTAGTGTAGGTCGTAATTTATATATAACAAGTAATATAGCCCAAATTTACCAAAAGAATTTTTAAATTAATCTTTCATAAAAAGTGATATAAATTTCAGAAACTTCCTTAAGTTCAATGCTTGTGTATTATTATTCAAGAATCATTAATCTGAAAACGTTGCTTTAACG
This sequence comes from Argiope argentata, assembly GCA_026289955.1. Lineage (NCBI taxonomy): Eukaryota > Metazoa > Arthropoda > Arachnida > Araneae > Araneidae > Argiope > Argiope argentata. The sequence continues at coordinate 896,797 of JAOUZG010040073.1, forward strand.
ATTTGAAGAAGATAATAGCAGAAATATTTAATTCACTACTTTTGTTTCCCATGATAT
>JAOUZG010040073.1:908278-928313 GCA_026289955.1 Argiope argentata
CATTCTCCACAATGGTGACCTGCGATTTTCTAAGCCTACTGTGGTGCCCTCTATCGGTAGCAAGCCGTCAGGCGCATTAGAAACAACATCCAACATCACCACCAACTCACACATACTTGCCATACGCTTGGCTTAAAAAGCATTTTTCGTCTCTCCAATAATTCACTGGTGGGAGAGTATGAGGTGAAATCTTCATAAGCCAGATAGCATCGTCGGGAGATGAACAATTACTTTTGTCTAGTGGCTATGTTACTCGGCAACAAACCCTAATGTCCCGAAATTGATCCTAACCTACACATTGTCCACAAGCAAATCAAGCAGGTTAAAACCATCTCCGTTACATCGTGTATACGGACTTGGTGTCAGCTAACTCTGATGTCTTCAATCAGATGTCTTTGTATTTCTGTGATGGAGAAACAGTACCATTTCATCCATCATCCTGGTCTTTTTCCCACGTCTTAGAATTATAAGATCCCTTAAAAAGATAATTAAAGTGGCTCTCAACTGGAATAAAAATACAATTAAAGCCATTTATTGTAGAGGTAAATGACGGGTACTAGAAATATGCAAATATTAACCTATCAGGACCTTTCTTTTGTTGTGAATTCTTATTCCGTCAAATTCTGTTCTAACCAATAACACAATTGATATTGTAACATAAATGTTAAAAATTTTGCTTTGGCTGATCTGATTGCATCAGAAGTAGAGCAGTGATATCAAATTATCGATCGTAAAAATTCCACTTTCGTTTTGGAATTATTCAATCAGTCATCTTTTCATTGAAAAGTGTATTCTTATTAAGCAAATAATGAACAATAAATTTTGCTTTTCGTCGGAGATTTTTCTACATTCGAAAGAAGATAATAGACAAAAAGTATAATTTAAATTACAAAATGCAAATTTGAATGTCTTCCTTAGGACAGGCTTATCTAATACTATATGTAATAAGAACTTTTGGAAATGTTATTTAACATAGATTCTTAAACCGAAAATGTATTGGGATTTTTCAAAGTAATGAACCCAAAATGGAATGTGGAATTTGGCAAAACTTTCTTAGAATACCGAAGACTTGCCATTTTTGTTCATTACTTATTTTTTACAGGATTTTTTTATTTGCATTTGGATATAAAATCTAGCAGAAGTAAGTCAGTATAAATATGATTAAGTAAGCCATCCAAGTGCAGGATTCCAGAAAATAATAAAATTTGAAATAAAAATCTTATTTCTTTTTCAAAAGAGGATATTTTTTTTGCATTTGAAATCTATACTAAATTCATCATTGAAAAAGTATTCATATTTAGATTAGATTCGGGCATTGATTATACTATAATAAATTGATAGATTATTTTTTAATAGATTAATTTACACAACAACTATCAACTTCAAAAGGTTGCACAGGCTTTTCAGATTTTTTTTTCTAAAACGCACGTCAGTTTAAAAAAAAAAAATATTTTTTAAAAGTCAAACGGAAATAAAAAAGTGAACTAAAGATGCTCACATCCTTGCTTCAAAATAATAATGATGCTAAAAATGACTCAGGAAATTTCTGAAACGAATAATTTTTCGAAAAATAGCCAATAAATTTGAAATAGTTAAAAAAAACAACTAATGGACTAAGAGGGCAGAGACTGCTCAATGTCAGTTTTCACAAATTTAAATCAAAGAAAAAATAAATAGAGATTGTGGCAACTATTTTAATTTTGTCAATACCCCCCCCCCGGGGAATCACCTCAAAATGAGCATGAGAAGCTTCCTGCGTGGTGGGTGGAATTCATCATCCTGGTCGAAACACTAATTGGTGGGGGTTAACCCCCCCGATCGAAGACGGGAAGTACTTCCTAATGGAAGTGTTGTACCTTGGTCGGTAATGGTCCCGAGGACTCAACCATAGTTCATATCAGTGTTGCTGTTATAGAATTCTAGTAATTCAGTTTTAGGGTTTATGGTTTACTCTGCGTGCCTATGGGTGGTTTGGATAGTCTGGTAAGATTTACTTTTTGACATTATTGTTTAGATTATAAATAAATGAAGATAACTATTTAAGAAAACCCAATTTTTCTTTAAATTATTATTATTATAATTTTTTTTTCATTTCAAGGAAAGATGTTTAAGAAATTCTAGCATAATGATTTTTTTTATTTTAAAATAATACTAAGTTTAGAAGTAAAACGAATGTATATATACAGTGAAGTGACAAAAGTCATTGGATGACTGTTAATATCGTGTCGGTCCTCCTTTTTCCCGGCGAAATGCAACAACTCGACGTGTCATGGAGTCCACAAGTCGTTGGAAGTCCTCTGCAGGAATAGTGAGCCATGCTGTCTGTATAGACGTCCATATTTGTGAAAGTGTGGATGGTGCAGGAGTTTGGGCACGAACGGTCCTTTCGATGATGTCCCATAAATGCTCGATGGGATTCATATCGGGCAATCTAGGTGACCAGATCATGCGCTGGAATTGTCCGGAATGTTCTTCAAACCAATCGCGAACAGTTCTGGCCCGGTGACATGGCGCATTGTCATCCATAAAAATCCCATCGTTGTGTGGGTACGGGAAGTCCATGAATGGCTGCAAGTGATCTGCAAGCAGCTGAACATAACCATTTCCAGTCAATGATCGGTTCAGTTGCACCAGAGGACCGAGTCCATGCCATGTAAAAACAGCCCACACCATTATGCAGCCACCACCAGCTTAAACAGTGCCTTGCTGACAGTTTCGGCCCATGGCTTCTTGGGGTCTACGCCACACTCGAACTATACCATCAGCTCGTAACAACTGAAATCGTGACTCATCTGACCACGCCACGGTTTTTCACTGGTCTAGGGACCAGTCGATATGCTCACGAGCCCAGGAGAGTCGTTGCAGGCGATGTCGTACTGTAGGCACTCGAGTCGGTCTTCTGCTGTCATAGCCCAAGGAAGACAAATTTCGCCGCACAGTCCTATCGGACACGTCCCTCGTACGTCCCACATTGATTCCTGCAGTTATTTGACGAAGTGTATCGTGTATATTAACATTGACCATTCTACCCAGACTTCGGTGGTCTCGGTCGTTAAGTGCAGGTGGTCGCCCACTGCGCTGTCCATGAAGGGATGGGATGCCTGAAATTTTATATTCTCGGCACACTCTTGATACTGTGGATCTCGGAATGTTGAATTCACTAACGATATCCGCAATGGAATGACCCATGCGTCTAGTTCCAACTAACATTCCACGTTCAAAATCTGTTAATTCTTGTCGTGTCACCATAAATAACGAAAAACTTGTTCAGATCAATAACTTGAACACAAATGAAAGCTCTGGAAAACGAACTGCGCATTTATACTTTTTCGCTGCGATACTACTGCCATCTGTATATTTGTTTATTGCTATCCCATGACTTTAGTCTCTTCAGTGTATATTTCATTTTCGTAATCAATAGCATTTAATGTCTTAGAATAATAGCAAACATTCTGAAGACAAATCAATTTACGGCTGAAAGCAACAAATCACTTTTTCGGTGTTGACTTTGAAAGAGGAAACCTTAAACTCAGTACATAACTTCAGCCCAAACTACTTATTAAATTGATTTAGCTAATTCGATTTTAAGCTAAGAAAATGAAACTCAATTGTGGGCACAGAATGGCAGCAGTTTTTTTTCCATCACTTCTCAGCCCTAAACAAATCACTTTTCCGATAAACAGCATCATAACAGAAAATGTTAATGATGCTGAAAAGAATTGGAGAGTGATATCGAATTACATCATTAAGAATGGGAAAAGTAATATGTTTCAATATAAAGAAGAGAAGTAAATGAATGGTTTTTGCTATCTGATTTAAATTTCTCATTTGAAATTTTTTTTATTATATTGAAAAACTAAAACTGTTTTTCAATATAGTAAAAAAAATTTCAGGAATATTATCCATGAAATTTAATTTCCCTCAAACTATCTTTTTATTATTGCAGTAGCTTATTTCCCCCCTCAAACTATCTGTTACCGTTTCTTTTCTAAAAATATATTTCATTAGCAGCTTTTTGTCTTATAATAACTATACTAGTCTTTGCCTATATATTCTTTCTTATATTTCTCAAAAACATTTGTTTGTTGGAAGTTTCATTTTTAATTAGGTAGAGAGTAGTAGTGTTTGGAATTAATTTTAATTGCTTGTTTCCAGCTTTCATTTCAATTACACAGTGAGTACCGGTAAATGTGGAGTTAATATTATTTGATTGTTGCCAGTTTTCATTTTAATTGCACAGAGAGCACCGGTAAATTTGGAATTTTTATTATTTTCTTGTTGCCAGTTTTCATTTTAATTACACAGAGAGCAGTCGTAAATTTGGAGTTGACATTTTTACTTGTTTCCAGTTTTCAATTGAATTAGGTAAAGAATTTCATTAAGTTTGGAGTTAATATTATTTGCTTGTGAACATTTGGAGTTAATATTATTTGCTTGTGGACATTTGGAGTTAATATTATTGGCTTGTTTCCAGTTTTCAACTGAATTAAGTAAAGAATAGAATTAAGTTTGGAGTTAATATTATTCGCTTGTTTCCAGTTTTCAATTGAATTAAGTAAAGAATGGCATTAAGTTTGGAATTAATATTATTTGATTGTTTCCAGTTTTCAACTGAATTAAGTAAAGAATGGCATTTAGTTTGGAGTTAATATTATTTGCTTGTTTCCAGTTCTCAATTGAATTAGGTGGAGAGTGGCATTAGGTTTTGAGTTAATATTATTTGCTTGTGGACAGCTTGGAGTTAATATTATTTGCTTGTTTCCAGTTTTCAATTGAATTAGGTAGAAAATGACATTAAGTTTGGAGTTAATATTATTTGCTTGTGGACAGTTTGGAGTTAATATTATTTGCTTGTGGACAGTTTGGAGTTAATATTATTTGCTTGTTTCCAGTTTTCAATTGAATTAGGTAGAAAATGACATTAAGTTTGAAGTTAATATTTTTTGCTTATGGACAGTTTGAGGTTAATATTATTTTCTTTTTTCCAGTTTTCAATTGAATTAGGTAAAGAATGACATTAAGTTTGGAGTTAATATTATTTGATTGTTTCCAGTTTTCAACTGAATTAGTTAAAGAATGGCATTTCGTTGGAGTTAATATTATTCGCTTGTTTCCAGTTTTCAACTGAATTAGTTAAAGAATGGCATTAAGTTTGGAGTTAATATTATTTGATTGTTTCCAGTTTTCAACTGAATTAGTTAAAGAATGACATTAAGTTTGGGGTTAATATTATTTGCTTGTGGACAGTTTGGAGTTAATATAATTTTTTATTACCAGTCTCCATTTTAATTAGACGGAGAGTAATAGTAAGTTTGGGGTTAATATTATTTGATTATTGCAATCTTTCATTCTGATTCGACTTAAAACCTTAGAAAGTTTGGAAGCAGTTTTTAGTTCTTCAAACAAATACATCTTTGGAATATTATATCATTTTTTGATATGTAGTCAGTAATGTTTCCTTTCGGTAAAAAAAACAAAACAACAACCTTGTTTTATTTTGTGTTAATAGCAGAAAATTTATTTTGGAAAGTAAATTTGAATCAAATACTAGGATTTTAAAATTTTTGGGAATTAAAGAATTAGTGTAGGCATCTTGGGGAGAAAACAAACTTGCCACAAAAATATCTCCATTTATATGATTAAAGAATAAACAGAGTGTGTAAAAATTAAGATTCTGAGGCGTATTCAGTAGTGTATTTATTGATTGAAATAACAAATAGAAATCTTTGCTTCATTTAAAGCATTTATCAAAAGATTGCTATACGTTTGGGTTGAAAACATAGATTCTGGACCACTTTTAAAGTGTTTATCTGTGTTTTTTATTCACCTTAACTAAATCTGTAGAAGTAGATTGATAAAAGACAATTTAAGAGAAATAAAACGCACCAATTGTTGTTATTGAATACCATTCTTTATAATCTCCAGACTATTTGATTACCTAGATTTTGCACACTTAATGTTTCTTTCTACGAAATTTAAATCGCTATTCAACGCAATTCCAAAAATGCATTGTCTGTTACTGGATTGTAATCCTTTTGATAAGTCAAAACTAGGTAGTATTCTTGAAAGAAGTTTATTTAATTTAAGTAGTTGAAATTAAATAAAGGATTTAAATTTAATTACAAGAATTTCTTACAATTTCTTCTTGAAATAGTCTTCTATTAAGTTAAAGGTAGACTAAGTTCTCAGATTGAATATTTTATTTGGAATACCTTTTCTATCAAATGCAAATGTTTACAGAGCTTTTATATTCTTTTTTAGGATTTATTTTTAATATTAAATATTAGAGTTTAAACGATTTAATTTTTTCGATGGTGCTATGGAAATAAAGATAATTGTTGTTTTGAGTTATTGATATGACTGTATAGTCTTTTTTAATTCTATGAAATTACATGATTCTTAAATGCTAGTATCTCTAGAAAAATCTCTAGAGAGATTAACTCCATAAGTCAGTGGAATTTCTAATATGGTTCAAACTCACAAAATAGTATATAGAATTAAATGATGGTTCATAGACTTGCAAAGTAAGAAATTAATACTTAGGTCATTAATTACATACAGAATGCATCAATTAAAGAAAGATTCTAGAATAAGTAATAAGTAAAGGAATAATAATTTTGAAAATGAAAATATCTCAAAGAATTCCACAGCTAGTCTACCAATTTGAGTTGCAAAAGGTGTTATTATATACCATTTTCTCTGCTATGGTAATTGATCTTGAATTATTCAAATTTATAAATTCGCAGGAGGTATTGGGGACTTCATGTTGTGTTGGGAAGTCCTATCTAAAGATGATGGTGTTAGACTAAATGGACGACCGTGTGAGAAAAAGGATACTGATTAGCTATTGACAGTTCGGCAGAATCGACTTGTTGTATATATTGGATTGGCAACTACTTTCTTAAACAAGAAAATTGACAAGTTGTGACAATTGGAGAAGAAACAGACTTGGAAAAAGACATTAATAATTGCTGACTAAACAGTCAGAATATTTTTACAATGGCTTGAAATGAAAGTTATGTTCACCAAACGACGCCTTAAAGAAAATTTACAGTTGATTTATTTCAGTTAGATCTGTAAAAGGAAACGAAGTCGTACTTTTGTTTTTGTATGCTTGTAACAACTTTCTTTTGAGATTAAATGCTGTCTTGAAAAAAAAAAAGAAGGTTATTTGATAAAGTTATTAGCCTGTTTTTTTAATTATTTTTTTTAAAAAAAATTCCTCCTATTTATAAAAAATATGCTTTTATATTTATTAAATTAGCAATAATAACTCAGTTTAAAGATAAATTCAAAAGAAAAAAAATACGATTAATCCGGCCTGAAAATTTTTCAAATATCACCCTCAGGCAGGGATTCAAACCAGGGAATTTTTCTGTGAGGGGTCTGACATATTGTCAAAAAATTGACAGCTCGTGACACGAAAATCCCAGGAAATTGAGGTTTTAGGAATAAATTAGTTTCACAGAAATGCAAGAACAAATTGTAAATCTAGATTCTTAATCCTCATTTTGAATCTAAATTCTAAATTCAAAATTTTAAGTATAAATCAAATTTTAAATCTTATACTTATTTAAACATTTCTCTGCTCGAATGATATTTTAATTTTCTTTTCTTTGTCAACATTTGCTAAACGATCTCCTGCAAGACATTTTTAAATAGTATATGCTTCATATCATGAATAAGTATGGATATACATCTTTCTTGGAATGAATTAGAAAAGAGTAGTCAGTTGGAATAATAACCACTGTGCACGAAGTATCAGGTGTTATCCATTCTTTTTTGTTTTTTCTTTCAATCCATGTTCAACAAATTATATAATATTGGTAATTGTCAAATAATTTAGAAAATTAAAAGAACTTATTTAGAATATCAATCCTTTTGAAAAACGTACTCTTTTTTTCATGAAACAGCCAAATGCAATTCAATCTTCCTAATCAATGCTATTTTATTAAAAAAGATTATTTTTTATTCCTATTCGTTTTCATTATTGGTTCACCTTGAAAACGAAGTTGTTACAAAGAATTCAAATCCTATTGCCAATAATACAATGGATAGACAGTAGCAGTTTTTTTTAAATAAATCAAGATCCAGTTTCGATTGCTTCATTCTAGTTTGGATTAAACAGAAAAATACTTCAATGACTTTTCTTGGAAGACTAATTCCAAAGATACAAAATTTTATTCATGCATATTTGAACTGAGAACCGTTTGAGGAATACTTTTTAAAAACGAAGTGAATGTTTTCGTGCAATATCTTGTCGATTCCTGTTTGGCAAGATAGGCGAAATTCGAGGAGATCCTGATTCCTGACAGATAATCGGAGAAGAAATATATGCAAGAACAACCAATTATTATACCCTAGTAGCACACAATTATTATACAATATCGATAAATATTCGCAATATTGTGGAATATTATTTAATAGTATATAATATTGCACAATATTGTACGATCTTTTACAACAGGATGTTCTACCTGGGTTGAAAAGGAATGAAACCGGAGACGAAATTAGTGTTTCAAATTCAGGCATCCGAAGAATTATCTGAAAATGTAGTTTTTTCTGGTTTTATTGAGGATAGAAATTCTACAGGGTGTCCAAAAAGTTCCCGTACTGATGATTTGTGAACTTATTTTACAATAACAATAGGCTTAAAAAGAAATATTTTTATGCCAATGATAAAAAGCACTTTCAACATAACTAAGGAAAAAATACTGAACTTACATTTATAATGAATGTTCAAAATGTCAATCCCTTTCTTGGAGACAAAGCTGAACTCGTTTGCGCATGTTTTTCGAAACGCGTTTTAACATGCTAGGAGTGATTTCTTGTATCCTTTGGGTAATTGCGATTTTCAAATCAACTATTGTTTGAGGATCCCCTTTGTAAATTTTGTCCTTTAAATATCCCCACAGAAAAAAGTCCTTGATGGTCAGATCAGGGAATCGAGGTGGCCAAAAAATTTTTGAGATAAGTTGATCGCCGAAAAAAGCTTCAAGAATGTCCATGGTTTCATTGCTTGTATGGCAAAATTTAATATAATTGAAAAAAATAATGGACAATGGTTTTTTTTTTAATTTGGTGTGCGGGAACTTTTTGGACACCCGGTACATAAGCTTTAATAAAAGAGACAATTAAAAAAGGAATTTTCCTCTGACAAGATTACAATACGGATAAACTGAAACATTTTATGCAGCACAAATAATTAGTTTTAAAGAGAAATATTATCGAGTTGAAAATCTTAAAAAATTCTTCATTCTATAAAAGATTTCTATATAATATAAAAGTTGTACTTGAAGCATAAAATAAAAATATTTTGTTCAAATTGAACAAAAAAAAGTGTAGATGATCTAAAAGAAACCACATATACAGGTGCCATCGACTGAAAGCTGCATTTCGAATCGGTTTTTCATATATGAAATAACTTATATACTTTATGCAAAATGCTTATGCTTGAAGCAAAATGCTTATGCTTATGCTTGAAGTACTTTTATGCAAAAGAAGCAATTAAAAAAGAGACTATTGATTATTCTTTTAGTCCAACTACAACTCAGCTGCGAACTGAAATAAAAAAAAATAATAATTGAAAAGTGGCAAGTTCTTTGCGAAGCCTCCAATAAAGGTGTTTGGACTAAAAAATTTATTCAAATAGTGCAACTTTAAAGATTATATGGTGACTTTATCATAAACCAAATTATAACTGGTCATGGGGTTTTTAATGCTGACCAAACTAGGTTATTTGGAAAATCTGATAAGTGCAGATGTGGCAAATCTTCTGGAACCTTTCAACATATTATACAGGAATGTGATTTATGGGAAAACACCCGCTCAACATGGCAATTATGCTGTAGAAATTTGGATATCAAATTGCTATGAATATTCCCTCTCTTTGGGGCAAGTGCTTCCGAAATTATCAATAATATCATGCAATTAGAATCCGTGGAGCACGATTGAATTTACTCTGCTTTGACATCAGTTTTCTTACGTCTTTATTGTATATGGAAACTATATTTTGTATGTATGTTATTTGCCTTTGGGTTTGTATATAGTTGTTTTATACCTTTTTCTTTTTAACAGCATTTTCTTAGTTAACATTGTTTACATTTTTATGTTCCTCTAATAACTATTGTAATGTTTGATAATTACTATACTTGGAGACGAGATGAAAATTTTTGAGAATTTAAATTCGTTTCTCTCTCTCTCTCTCTCTCTTTGATCTGGTTCTTTGAATCAAGTTTTATGAAAAGTAAGTTGATTAACCTGCACTTCCGTGCTCGGTGTGGGTTGCTTTGCGGCGGCTCATTGTTATATCCGAATGTCTTTGGCCGGGACGAAGTATACATATGCTATATATGAAGTAATTTAATAACATGCTTGCAATTTACGTATAATTGGAGCGTTAAATATTCATTATACCATAAATAAATTTATTTCCTGTTATTACTCTTTTATGAAATAAATGTGTATATGTTAATTTTCTAATCATTTCTGAATAAAATCTGTTCTTCATGGAGTGGTCCTATTTAAAAATTGTGCTTTTAGCTAGGGACAAAAACTAATTGTATTTATGAAATTTCTCAAAAACATCTATAAGATTTATAATTTTTTATTTTAAGTAAATATAATGATGTCAGAAAGAAGGCATTAGTACAATTATGTGTACAAATCACTTTCACAATTTTAAATAGGTCAAAAACTCAGAATATGAATGTAGTGCTTGCCTTATAAGCCAGATAACATCTACGATACCGAAGTCGACTTTTTGGCATTGTGGTTATGTTACTCGGCTACCGGCTCTAGCGTCGCAGGTTCGTACCGATACCTACAATCGCTACATTGGTGACCTTGACAAAATCATCAGTCTCATCTACCCGCAACAAAAATCATCAGTCTCAATTACGTAAGCAAACAAAAAAAATCGTCAGTCACACTTGACGATCAAGCAGCAACTCGCCATAACACTTGACCAATACAAAAATCGTTTACTTCTTCGCTGACTCACTGGTGGAGGAGTACTTTGGCGCTAGCCTTATAAGCCAGATAACATCTACGATATCGAATTCGACTTTTGGTGTAGTGGCTATGTTACGCGGATACAGGCCCAAGCGTCGCAGGTTCGGACCGCGACCTATAAACGCTACATGTGCATTTACAAAAAAAGTGACTTTTGGGCTCTTTCCCAATAATTTCAGGAGTTTTCACTTTGTATTCTCACTATAAAATATATATTTTGCCATTTTCCATACACTTTTATAGCTTGACATCTACATTTTTCTTTTTAGTGATTATAAGAATAATATATCTCATTACCATCAAGTTTAAAAAAAAAGCGTTGAAACATTTCCGCTGAAGACTTACTTTCCCGACATATTCTTTCGTGAAGAAATTTAAGTCTCCTTTACATAAAAAAGTGATTTTTCAAAACATTTTTTTCGCCACGAGCGTGATGGATGTTGCTGTCTCGAAATTCGTTAAAAAACCCAATAGTGTGGTGTTAATATCTTTAAGTGAATAAAGTTGCGGCCGTAGAGTGAAATTTAAATCCGTTCTGTCACGATCTTACCGAGCTGCAATAACAAACGACCCTTCATCATTGATTTATGACGTTGCTTCGATACAACTTTCAGAACAACAATTAGGATATTAAAATTTATAAAATTATTATTTAAAGATTATAAACTTATCGTAACTGATCTTTGTTTTTCAAACTTGCCAATACAAGAGCCGTGAGTAATGTTTTGAGATTATTTTTTTACCCATGTCTCTGACGAATGAATTCTGTTAATTTTTAAACTCTTAACTTAAATTGTTGTAATATATTATTATTGTTGTTGTTTCTGATGTCACTTGCCATGGACAGGCTTCACTAATGCATCAGGGATTTTTAAGCCAAAATGAGCGTCTCTTGTTTTAAAGCAGCATCAACTAGAGTCAAGAGTACGATTTAGTTACTCACTCATCATATTCGCTTGCACAGACCCTTTCTACAAAGAGGCCCATTCATACACTTTATCGATAGAAAACATAACAATCATGCCCAAACCGGGCCTCTAACCCGGGAAGCCTAGTTCACCGGGAATACACGCTACCCATATGCCTGGACGCCGGTGCTGTAGTGAAATAATCATATGATTTAAATTAAGACTTTGTTTTATCGAAAAATTTTAAATGGGCAATGAGTATATAAAAATATTTCAAACTATTAATCATAAATTGTATACTAATTAAAAGTATTTCAAGCTTTTTAAAATTTTCAAATTGTAATTTTTTTTTACTTCTATGCGTTTTTATTTTCAGAAAAAGATGGAATCATATTATCTTCTCTTTCATTTTTAATGTGTTATCTTAGAGAACTATATTAAAAACGGATAATAATATGGCACTAATATATGAGTATGCTTTGATTAAAAATTCGAACCAACGATATGTTTATCAAAATATTCAAAAATATTTAACATAGTTGAAACTATGTTAATATTAACATAGTTGAAACTATGTTAAACAAAAATATTTAACATAGTTGAAACTATTTAATTGTACATTTTAAAATAAAAAAAAGAATATTTATTGTTTATTGTACAAATACCTTTTTGGGCAAACTCTGTTACCTTATTTTTCTGATTTTGTACTTAATGTACTTGTCGATGCTGAGGATTTCGGCAATAAATATAACTTAAGAAAAAACTCAACAGAAGACTTGGATGTTCAGTAAAGATGTGACCATTCAGTAATTATTGAGAGCATTGATGTTCAATAAAGATTTGTCCATTCAGTAATCATTGGGACCATTGATGATTATTGAGGATGTGAACATTCAGTAATCCTTGGAACCATTCATGTTCAGTGAGAATGTGACCATTCATTAATCATTGGGACCATTCATGCTCAGTGAGGATGTGGCCATTCAGTAATTATTGGGACAAATCATGTTCAGTGAGGATATTAACATCCAATAATCATTGGGATCGTTGATGTTCAGTGAGGATGTGACCATTCAGTAATCATTGGGACCATTCATGTTCAGTGAGGATGTGACCATTCAGCAGTCTTTGGGACTGTAGATGTTCAGTGAGGATGTGATTATTCAGTAATCATTGAGACCATTTATGTTCAGTGAGGATGTGACCATTCAGAAATCATTGGGATCATTGATGTTCAGTGAGAATGTGACCATTCAGCAATCATTGGGACTGTAGATGTTCTGTGAGGATGTGATCATTCAGTAATCATTGAGACCATTCATGTTCAGTGAGGATGTGACCATTCAGTAATCATTGGGAACATTCATGTTCAGTGAGGATGTGATCATTCAGCAATCTTTGGGACTGTAGATGTTCAGTGAGGATGTGATTATTCAGTAATCACTGAGACCATTTATGTTCATTGAAAATGTGACCATTCAGCAATCATTGGGACTGTAGATGTTCAGTGAGGATTTGATTTTTCAGTAATTATTGGGACCATTCATGTTCAGTGAGGAGGTGATCATTCAGTAATCATTGGGACCGTTGATGTTCAAAGATCATTACACACAAATAAAAAAGAACGTAAGAATATAGAAATAAATATTATAAGAATAGAGTACACGTATAATACAGAATATAAATTTCTAAAATAAGAATATAGTTAAAGTAAGAAAATAACAAGAGACTTAGAAAAAAGGAAAAAAAATATTAAGACCATATTCAATGTTTTGAATTACAATTAGTATTGTATAAAACATTTTAAAATTATTGAAAGACATATTTAAAACAAATACGTCCTCCGATTCTCTGAGTTCTATATAAAAAGAAATTCGAAAATAAATATTACGCAAAATTCTATTGATGTAATTTTTTAGATATTAAAATAATATGTGTACTGCGAACTGGTCATGCGTTAGAAACAATAATTTCTTTTTCACGCTAATAGACCAGGTGATAAATATTCGACTTTCGAATCAAACAACTATAGCTCGGTATCATTGATGATTTGCTGTGTTTCTGGATCTGATGATCTTTATACCGAGCTTGGCTGCGATTAAACAAAGATTATTAAATTATTAATCACAGAAAAATTAGAAGCTAGATTTAGATATAAGAAATTTATTTTGAAAAAGATTGTAAATGTAAAAATCTATTACAAACTTTTTTCAATAGAAACGGATAAAATTCCATAATTTTTGTATTTTCAAGTACATTTGTATTTTGTTATATATAATATAAAAAAATTAAAAGAAAAATATTTTTTGATCTTTATTACTTAAATTTATTTTCCTAAGTTTGTTAAAAATAAAATTTAGGCCATTATACCTAAAAAAGAAATAATCACTAACTTTCTATACTTATAACAATAGATTTCTAGAAACGTGCCTTTATGTGTATATAACAAAGTAGAAAATACTTTAGTATTATAAATTTATTTTCTGACCCGATTTTATTTCATATGACATTTTTACGTCATATGACATTTATAGTAAAAACACCTTCAAAACTCTGTACAAAACAAACACGGAAATCAATATTTTGAAAGGAATTAATTTTTGAATAATAAATACTTCTATTAAAGTCTTGCTTATTGAAAAAATTAATCAAAATCTGAACCTTATAAAATCTTTTATTAACCTCTTAAATATGTTGTTATCAATAAATTTGAAATAACAATGCATATTCATAATTTTGTTTGGATTTAAATATTTTTAAATTCATATCAATGGATGAAAACCTAATAATAAACAAAATAAATCCATAAAAATAGATAGAAGCATATTTTTATAAACTTTATATTTGATATAGTTTTCAATCTTCAATTTTTAAAATGAATAAAAACTCCTGACGATTAATATTATGGGGTTTTAAAGTACATGTTTTTCGAATTAATTATTTGATATTATCAAAATTAATTAATTATTTGCCATTTAATAGAAAACTTGCTGTTTAATTAAAAGAATATTATCAAAACAAAATGAGAAAGAAATAGCTGCCATCTTTACAATTAACAAAAGGCATTTAAATAAAATATCAAATAACTGATTATACATTTTTCTAACATTATAGAAATTTTATAAATAAACGATTTGAATGAAATTTTAAACAATGATGAAAATGACATTGAATTCTTTGCAGAATATTTTTAATTAATTGAAAGTTTCTTTATAAAGTAAAAAGTGATAAATGTTATACTTCAAAGAGTGGAAATAATTAAATTTGGAGAAAATAATTAAATGAGAGAAAGTAAATAATTAAATGTTTTGTTAAAAAACAAAGTGACTGTTAATTTAAAAGTTTGGTACAGCAATAAGAATTTATTTCGAAGAATAAAAGCTTATAATTATATGATGCGCAGAGTAATAAATAAATAAATAAAAATTAGAGAAACTCTTTTAATAAAACAAATTTCAATTAAATATGTTTATCTTCTGAAAAGGTTTCATTGTCTTTTTCTTGTAATTTAACACGTAATTAAAATAGATACCTTTAATGGTTATTTTATTCAATTTTAGTGAACAATGTTTAATTTACATTGCCTTTTAGAGATTAAAACAATACATCATTAAATATATATTTTACTAACGTTTTTTTCTTCATATGAGAAACTAAATAAAACTGTAAAAGAAATAAATATAAAAACTATTTTCCTTTCATTTCTTTAGAAACAACAAAGCACATTGCTTTATTAAGAAAGAAATAACCTAATACTTTTTTATAATAAGTTTATATAAAAGATAAAAATGAAATCTGCTATGCATATTTTAATGTATCCTGCCAGAAAATAATTTCTTGAACGGCCAAGCACCACGTTCTCGTGCAAGTGAAATTATATTTTTATTCATTTTAATCGTTTCATTGAATGAGTCACTTTATTATTGTAAACGATCCCCAAAAAACTTTTTGTCTCGCATTTATTGTTTAAAAAAATATCCCATTTTCTATTTATTTCATTTCATATAATCACGTGCTCAAAATGACATTTTTCTAAGTTTTATTTGTTATAGTCATACATTTATTTTTTTTAAATCATAGATTTTTTAAATACAATAGCAACGCGTTATTAAAAGTGGAATTTTTCAGATGCTCGTTCAGATAATCAATTTTCAATTTTTCTCCTAAGTACTCTTAAATTTTATCTTTCGCCTACGGTTTTTTGTTGACGCCACAGACCTCATTTCCAGAATAACATCCTGTTCTGACATGATAATAAGGACATCTCTGGGAATGCATCACGTTTTTACATGTGTGTTTAATAATAACGTGGATACACAACAGAATTTCAAATTTTAGTGAAAATTGGATTTATAATTCTGAAGGAAAAAAAATACTGTTTTGTTCTAAATTTGGTACGTAGTCAGACAAGAGGAATCTAATAAAGATAGCTATTTTTCCCTAGAAGCTAATATGCAAATTTGTGTCCCATGGTGTTATCTATAGTGCAATTACTCTTAATCAATTTAGATTATTTGACTGAAAGCGAAGATGTATGGGGTAGCTTATTTTATTTATTCTTGAAGTATACAAGGATAATGTACTGCCAAGAAATTTGATCACAAAATTTTGATTAATCTCCCCATTTCGGAATCCGATAAAAAACATTTCTGATATTCCAATTTTCTGTCTTTCTATGAACACGTTAATTCAAAATTGCCTTGAATTACAGAAGAATATTTGGAATATGGTTTTTAAATCAAAGTCGTAGATATACACTGAATTTTAAAATTTGTCATTAGGACGTTTGCCCGTCTAGACAAACGGACACGTGAATAAAAAAAATTTGCAAAATGCAAACGAGGTGCAGCGTTTAGACAACTAATCTATAAATCTATGTAAATAATTAAACTGAATTCGTCAAAGTATTCACAATTTGTTATTATATGCAATCAATGGTTTGTTAAAGGAAAAATGTTAAAATGAAACCGATGAAAGTATCTGTATATACGATATTACAATAAATCGGGAGGGATGGGGGGTCTTCACAATTTTTTCTCGTAAACTTAATAAGAAATGTTATTGCGTATTATTTGTTGCATCCGTTGTCAAACAAATATATGAAATAGACAAATAGCTTCTGATCGTTGTCTATTAATAGGCTGTATGTGGTTAATACGCAAGCGACCAAAGATTGATTAAATATTTTACACTTTTATCCGGCCTGTAAAAACAAAATTGACACAAAAGTATAAATCTGAATGACTTACCAAATTTCATGTATTTGAATTATTGCATTTTTGAATAGTTATGCACATGCTTTAGAAAGCTGAACCAGCAGGAGCCCAATCTCTTAAAGGATGTGGTTTTAAATATGATTTGCCTTTTTCTTTTACCTTACCCCCTAGGGGCACCTTGAAATGAGGATCAAATGCTTCAGGCATGATGGTTGAATCACTCCACCCAGGAGGATACATTAAATAGCGGGGATTAGGGTCTTCCCATAGATGATGGAATGCAATTCCTACTGGAAGGGTTGTGCTGTGACTGGTCATGACCCTTAGTACTTAACCACAGTTCCCGAAAGTGTTACTGTTGCGGCGGGCCGGTCAATCAGTTTTATTGTTTATTCCGTATGTCTACAGTTGGATCGGAGGGACTGGTATGACTCACATATTTCTTTTAAATAAAATATCTGCTTATCAAATTTTATCCTTTTGTAGTAATTTTGCTAACATAACAAAGATAAACATACTTTTTCTGAATGAATATCGTTATAATCTTGGTAATTTAAATAATTGGAGTAGTTATATTAAACTTCAAGCATCAATATTAAAGGATTTTCAGTTCATGAATTCATAAAGAGATAAAAGAATAGAAATACAAGCAAAATTCCTAAAGTAAGTTATAGTTGATGAGTAGTTTAACCCCCTTCTTCTCCAAATTGGCGATAATACGCCAATGCTGGTAACCTCAATTAAATTTTTATTTCAACCCTATGTTATCTTTCTTCTTGACCAGAAGAGCTCCATAAAACATGACGCATTTTCATGGTTGGCGAATTGGCAATTTTTGAAAATCGGGCCAAGCAAGGGGTTAAACTACAATCGCACCGTAATTCCTTCCAATAACACATAGCATTGTGGAGTTTGAGACACAAAGATTCGTCAAAATCCTGATTTGTTATATTTACTTCTTTTTGTAGTCCAAAGAAATCAGTAAAACATTCCTGTAACCTAGATGTTCATTGCCGTGCCAAAGAGCCATATTATCTAAGAAGGAAATAAGGGATAATTAGATTATTACCATACATAGAAGAAAAGATAGGGAAACTGTTATATAATTTAACTTTTTATTAAATTTTTAAGACTACAAAATTACTAAATGTCTAAGCTTGAATGGGGTAAAAAATGAAAGTGCTGTATGAATATCTTCATTAGAATTTGGAGAAATGCAATGATAATTATTACTTAACAAACTTTTCATACAACTTTTCTGTTGAAATATTATAATTTGCATGGACACTTATAAGAATGTTAAAACATTCTTTGCCATTACAAACTGATAAACTGATAAATTTCTCAAATAACTATGTACAAACTTTATATATATATATATATATATATATATATATATATATATATATATATATATATATAAATCCAAAAAATCAACTAATGCGGTAATTTAATTTTGAAAAATATGGGTATTATAATTCGACACATATTTTAGAGAAAAATCAAATTTAAATAATTAATTGCTTAATTATGATGAATAATATTTATCATTTAATTTTTATAAAATTATTAAAATATACTTTTTTGTTTTAGATTATTTCGTAAATAACCGAAAAAACTTCTGATGCAATCAAAACAACCAATTCAATTAAAGATCTCACACTAGGCCTCAGATATCGAAATTTAAATCCAATGACGCTTGCTAATATCTAATTTACAATGTAGTTTTCTAAAATGGTCTTTCTTAATTCTTCGTGCATAATTGTAGAAAATAGTTCTTCTTTAATTATTTCATGTTACGGTGATTTATTTCACATATCAGAAAAAAAAACAATCAAGCTTTTAAGGAAATTATGGAAGAAAGTTTAATTAATTAAAGCCAAGAGAAACACTGTTCCAATAAAATCTTTAAAATAAATTTAAATTAAAAGGGAAGAACTCATTGTTTATTTTTAATTTGTTTGATAAATTCTGGCTTTTCATAATTAAAGATAATTGATAAACGATTCAATATATTCCGCTTTGGATAACGAGTTTTATTAATGTTTAATTGCGTAAGGTCGGTCAGATTAATTAACCCATTCGTTTTTTTTTTCGAATGAAACGAATACTTTCAGCTCAAAGTTCACTGTTTTAATTATGATGAAAGGCAGTACATCTTATGCCCATATCAAACTGAAAATTTGTTAATATCATAATCGCTGTCTAAAAATGCGAAACAGTGATTTTTAAAACTTTGGAGAAATTCCTTACACATGCAAAAATCAAATTATAATTATGTGTAAGCCAATTATCTCTAAATATTAGAAAAAATAAATATAGATGGGATGGGAATGTAGCTCCACAAAATGCCAATGCCAAATTGCCACAGAATGGAATTATTCACGAAGTATTTATGATTACGATATGCTCATTTTTTTATCTTCTTTTAGTGCCTCCACGATCATGTGTGTATGATAATGTAGTAATTAATACAAAACTGTGTAAAATATTTGATAAACTATTTACAACAGTTATAAGTAAGTGCTTTATCGAATAATTATTTAGGATTCACTTATTATTGAATATGGATATTTTGTCTAATTATGAGCTAATATCCATTTGGTAGCATTTTTTCAAAACTTTATGATAAATTAATTGCTTACAGTGATAAATGTATGATTAATAATAAATTAGCAAGTTACAGGCGATAACTCCTATACCCTTAATAATCACAATTGCGTTTATTAGTTTCAGTAATTATGGATATCATAAATACTTTGTGTAACTATTAATATAATAATTTCCTAAAGCAATAATTTTGAGCAATACTTAGATGTTCTTTTGCATGTAAAAAGAAAATGAGCAAAAAATGTAAGCAAAGAAATCATATATGCATTGATATATATATATATATAT
>JAOUZG010040073.1:933313-951730 GCA_026289955.1 Argiope argentata
TATATACTATTTAAAATTTTAAACCACTTAGAGAAAAATTATTTTTTGTTGATGGTTTTGGCATTCCTTATTTATACTTTTACTTAAATATACCGAGAATGTTTTGAAGAATTCATCTGCATACAAGCGAAAAGAAGTTTTATAAGTATTCACTGATAATAGATTTGTAAGCTTTCATTTCAATGACGATAAATTTCGTTTTAAGAAATATTCAATAATATGGAATAAAACTTAAGTGTTTGTCAACTATTAAAATTAATATAATAATATTTTCATTTATAGTGAATATAATATGTTCATGTTTAGTAAAATAGAATTTATCAAAACAATTTGTAATTAATTTTGAGAGTTGCAAAGCAAAATCTATCAAATTTAGAATTATTATTGGAATATGGTGTAAATCTACTCACTTGGTAATTCCACTCACTTAGTATTAAAACATTTAAGAATAGTTTTTTATTTGCTATTTTTTTTATTCATTGTTTTATTGGAAAACCTCGAGTTTATTTAATGAAAATTAGATAACTTTTCTAAAAATAGTTAGCGTATAAAAATAATATATTGAGGGTGGGGGTATTAGCCCTATTGTGCGTATTCCCGCAGCTAGGCATTAAATTGAAATTTTGCGAAAGAACTGCAAAATCAGTTTGCTCCAACATATTTTTAAAAGATAAAAAACAAATTATTAAGGAAAACGAGTATTATTGTTTGAATTTAAGAATAAATAACTTAACATTTTTGTTAGAATATCAAAATTTAATTTATATCTTCCTTTCAGGTTTCAAGTTTTGTATTTCAACATCACACATTCTTTAACAAAATCATTGCTGTCTTTGATATTCTCAAAGGTCAAACTTGATGCCATAGAAAAATATTGCGTTATTTACCTGTCAATTTAATGTAGAGCTATTTCGTTATTTGCGTATTAAAATATTTCTTATCAATAGGTGATAATCCATGTAAAATCCTGCGCCAAGTGCATAATGAAAAAATTTGAAATTTTATCGATTTATACTCGTAATCCAAGAATAAGTTTGAAAGCATTACAATTAATTTTATCTAGAATAGATAGTTTTAATAGATCAGTTTGTTCATTAAGGCCTTATCACACGGCAAAATACCGTCTATACTTTCGTGGACAACCTTTTTATTTTATGTTCGCAGGCAATTGTTGAAGCAAGTTTTCAGTCATCGAGAGCATTTTTAAACCAGCTTGAAAATGTAGACGATAGAGACGGAAATATAGTTTGCTAACGAAATTCAACCAATCAGTTGAAACTTTTACAGTGACGTAGTGTGCCAAGAATGGTGCAATCGACGCCAATTATAATCCAACTAATATGATTACAGCTTCTTTATATTAGTTTGATAATTTCCGAAATTTCTTCTAAGCGATAAATACACCATAGCGAGCACCTATATTTTTAAGTTTACCAGACAGCAAATGCTCAAAAGATGCCACTTTCGTGGTTGTTAGCCCACAAAAATGCAGACGTTATTTTGCATTCTGATAAGGCATTTAGGAAGCAATTTTCTTCTTCTAAATTGAAATAATAATAATAAAAAAGATTTAAATGAAATCTGCTATGCATATTTCATTGTACCATGTGAGAACATGATATGATATGAACATGTCTTGATTATCCAAGCACCACGTATGAGTTAATTATATTTTTATTCATCTTAATTGTTTCATTAAATGAGTCACTTTAATATTGCAAACTATCCAAAAAACTTTGTATCGCATTTATTGTTTACAAAATTATCCCATTTCCATTTTATTACATTTCATATAATCACGTACTCAAAATGACATTTTTCTAGGTTTAACTTGCGGTAGTCATACGCTTATTTTTTTTTAAAAAAATAGAGCTTTTGTATATGGAATGACAATGCGTTATTAAAAGCTGATTTTTTGAGATGCCCATGCAGATAATGAAATTTTTATTTTTCGCCTACGGAGTTTTGTTGACGCTACAAACCTCATTCCCCCCCCCCCCCAAAATAAAAACATCATGTTCTGACATGACATAAATTTGAACATTCTCGAAACATTTTATTAGTGAAGTAAATAATAAAATTGACAATACTTCTTTTGCATTACGATTCTTACTCGGAAGAAAAAGCAAGATTATGGAATAATTTAGTGTGATAATCAGTTTAACATTTATGTTTTTTCCTCTATTACGTATTTATCATGAATTTATCTTGTTTTTAACAAAGTTGAAAAAAGAACACCTGTGTAAAAAATTTAATATTAGCACGAAGGCATGCAATTCGTTACCATACAAAAAATTCCTATAGAGTGAAATAAAACCTTAAGGATTTTATTTATTTTTCTGAAATAAAAGAGAGAAAAAAATCCTTGTCTAAATTATTATGTTTATTTATTTATTTTTATCAGATTCTCTCTTTAAAGAAAATGCTCTACAGAACCTGTAGTTTACAAAACTGATAAAGCTTCTCCTTTACTTTATTTTCTCAATCTACTGCTATGGAATTTTAGCGATTCATTTTTTTATCGAATCTTTAATCAAATAAAAATATTTTTAAAATCTTATTTTCTTAATCCCAAGTTGTAACATTAAACATAAATGTAATCATTTCAATCCTAAAAATTAGATAAGTTCCATTATTTTTTTTATAGCTTTACAAATTTCTTGAAAATTAATCATGGAGATATGAAAACGGAAGCGGAATATCTTTTTTTTATTATTGCTTTTACATAGCCTTCTTTATTGTTAATGAGAAAAAAGGGTTCTTTACTTTCTCACATTTAAAAAAGAAATTATTTTCAAAAAATGTAATTTTCTTAAAAGACAAAGACATGGTAAATCTTAATATTTTGAACATCGGTAATCCATCAAAGCAAAGAAGATAACTTTGTTAAATTTTTATTTCTACCTGTACTACACAGGGGTGAAAATCTCCTCGATTAAAATAAATCTTGTTATTTTTTTTCTACAACTTTTTGTGTTATGCACTTTTTTCGGTATCTTAATATTAGCCTTTAAGATTTCTTTTAATCTTGTGTTAAAGTTTTATTGCCTAGTAACTAATGACTACATAAATTGTAATTGTAATTGTAAAGCTTTTTTAAAAGTTAAGAAAAATCTTATACTTTAATATTATTTTTGAGATTATTTTATTTCTTTCTAGAAGGAACATTATAATTTTAATTTAAGCTTTTATTTTTAAAACACGAAATAAGAACAATGTTATCTTATTTTATATAACTCATTGGTTTAGCTCAGGAAAGCACAACCTTTTCCGGATGAGGGGCCAAAATATGAAAAAGGATCATGTCGAGGGCCAAAGCAGCAAATGAATGTTAAAACATGTTATAAACATGAAAACACTGTGTGTTTTTTGTAGCAGTACCCATGAATTGCAATCAATACTTTACTTATTTTACTCATGTACACACAATGCAATAAATAAATGAATGAATGCAAAACAAACAATATATATGTGGGTAAGATACTTTATCTTCAAAAAAAAAGAGTTATGCTAAAAAATGTATCAAAATTGAAATAAAATAACAGAGGAAAATTTTTTAGTAATTATATAGAGAACACAATTTAAATTTTGAAAAAAATGTATAATCAAAATTAGCACAAAGTTAATGAGAAGGATGGGACTGCATATTTGAAGTTATTAATTTTATATTGGGTTTAAGATTGATTGTGGCAATACTCAATACAAAATAAGAAATATAATAGCAGAAATGTTCCCTCCTTTGCTATTATATTTCTTACTTTTGATTTGTTTAAATTTCTTAGGGAGAAAGTTTGCTCACAAATATAAGTGCAGCCAAAGAAAGATGCACATGCTGCTGCATTTTTCTTTAAGCACAGAAATTTCTCGGGTAAGTCTTTATAAAATTCTAATATTGGTTTTTCTTTAAACTGATATTTTTAAAATCGGAATTCTGTAAATAAATTAAGGCTAACTACATACTCTCATCCACTAGATTTACATCAACAGAAAATGGAGTAAAAAATTAATCAATTTTTGTTAGGCAATTTTCTAAATCCGAAAATCAATCATCAAATGCATTACAGATTTGAACTTGAGCCTTATACTGCATTTTCATGTGTGGAATTTTTTAAGGGAACAAAATGAAAAGCCACGTAATAAAAAGGAAATAAACTTAATGAACAACAGTCAATTATTTATTCTGATGTAAAATCGTTTTCACATCCAATTTTTCCCTTTTTTATTTGAAAAAGTCTTATTTCATTTTAAGTTAGTCTTATTTTATTAACAACATTTGTGGGCCAACTTCAAAGGCTCCACGGGCCAATTTTGGTCCACGGGCCATAGGTTGTGCATCTCTGGTTTAGCTTTAAATGTATTTTTTTTTCATTTGCCCTATATAAAAAATAAATAGATTCTGTTCTTAATTTGATGGTCTTAGAAATCATTACAGCCTTTTTAATTATGACTCCAAGAATTAAATTAATAATTAAATATTCGTGAATATTTATTATCCAAGATATATTTAATGATTTTCAGACTAAACCAGGGTGTCTAACTTTCATAATGCATCCCCATTGGCGATATTTTTTTCGTTAGCATGTCGTTAAAAAAAGATTGTCATAAATATCCAAAACACTACAATTATTTGATGATTGAAATTTCAAGACAATACAATAAATAATTGTTCTTTTGTAGTCGTATACGAATTTTTTGTATTGATGACATAGGGAGAATGGATTAAAATAAATCGGCGATAGCGGTATCTCGAACACATTCTCGTATATTCTTGCATGTATCTGGCGTAGAATAGCTACAAAATATTAAATTTAGAGCGGATTTAGCAATCTACTTAATTTTTTTTGTCAATCCGAACTAGTGTTTTTAGATTAATTTCTGTAATGCAGTATCCGAAAATCTAATTTCTATTTTAAGTATGCATTTTAGGCAGGGATACCCTGATTGGTAGTGCTTTGGATTCGCACCCCTTGGTCTGCAAATTCGAACCCGCAAACTCACCGAGTGTGTGGTTGCTGGATTGCGTTAAATATGTCGTGGTCACAAAGTCCCCCATGTTGAGAGTGTAGCTAGTGATCACGTCCGGGTCACCAATGTAGCTAGTGAAGGTCGCGGTACGAACCTGCGACGTTTGAGCCAGTAGCCGAGCGATATACCGTTCGAGCAAAAGGGACCCTTCAGCTCGAAGGATACTATCTAGCTTATAAGGCTGACGCTACAAGAGTAATACAGCTGGAGGTACGAGTCAGAGGTGATCGTTCTCTGTTTTAGTTTTAAATTATAATCTGTTGATAAATTAATGAAATGCACGAATGAAATCCGACTCGTAAAAAGGGTTTGTGACATGTGTGAGCTAGAAGGCAGACTTCTGCTCTTGAGTGCTCAGAGGTCCATACCCACAGAAGATTTATGGTTTCTCAGACTGCAATCATATGTTGTATTTTTAGATCTAACGACGGAAGTTAAATAGTTTTATTTTCCAATATGGGGCTTTGAATTAAGTTTTACGATAATAAAGTTGATTAATCTCCACTTCCGTGCTCGGTGGGGGTTGCTTCGTGGCGGCCCATTGTTAAATCCGAATGGATTCGGCCGGGACGGAGAATATCTATGCCATGGCATATGCTCAGAAGTTCATGCACCCCTCCTTCAGTTGCAAAGGAGAAAACGAGAACAGCAACAACAGACATTGACACAAAACTGTACTTGTAGTCACAAAATCTCATATAAAATATAATGCATCTATGCCTTTGTATTTTTGAATTATCCCTTTTATATGTTTCTAAAAGTGTATACCTATTGTCGGTCAAATTCGTGTTGGAATGTGCATGAAATTTAAAGTCTATAATTGCAAATATAAAAAATCCAATTTAAAAAACACACACATAAAATTTGCTTAAAAAAGGAAAAAAGTAATATTCGAGAAGAAAAAAATATTAGCAAAAACTTTCAAATAGGTTTTTTTTTTCTAAAAAGTTGTGATCGAAAATTTTTCTTTGACATAAATATATTTAAATTTCATTCAAAGAGTAAGGCTAGCAATACCAGGTTTTTCGAGTTATAGGATGCTTAAGCTGAAAAAAATCGGACAAATCCCAGATTCAAGAAATGATCGTTTCTTGTCATCAATCCCAATTTCAGCTGTCATCTCAAAGCTCTTGAAAAAAAATACCATATTTTTGGTGTGCGTTCTTTTTTTTTTCATTTGATATATGGCATATGCTTATAAAAAATAAAATTACCTTTAATAGAAGAGAGTATTTGAGATGTAATTTAACGAAAAATGATCATCTTTTAATTAAAAAAAACAAAAAACAAAATTAGATTTTTGCAAGTCGTAAGATTCTTTATTTTTATATTTAAATTCATCCATTTTCTGTAAAAACTTCATATGTATGATTGTACTGTGGAAAGATGATAGACCAGAATATTTCACCCAAATTATTTTTTTGCAGAAATTATTAGAGATATTTATTTATATGAGTGAGAAATTCATTCAATATTTTTACATTATAATTAATTTCATACAACTTAATATCTGAACAATTTAAATGAAAAACTAAAAATATTTTTCAAGTTGAATGAATTCATAAATGGGACCTAAAAGTAGATGTTTCTTAGCAATTTTATGAGATAGAAATTTTCATTAGAATATTGATCGTTTCTATGAATACTTGCAACATGTACGATGCAGGAAAAATATAGGATAGCAAATTAGAAGAACATCTGGGACCAAATAGTGCTACATGCCTTAATGATGAAAGTGTGGCCGTTAAAAAGTTGTTTTAACTGCTATCATATGGAAAAACAGTTCAGAATGAAGTTTTGCTTCTAAAATATTACATATATTTATAGTTTTGACACTGTGGATAAACAACTATCGATTTTCAATAACTGTTCTTTGATTAGAATCTTCTTAGTAAAATTTTACCAAAATATAAAAAAAAAATTATGAGGAAAATGAAAGTGTCCAAATATTATATAGAATTGACAGAGATAGATTTCTTAATGCCAAATACTTTCATTGAATAGAAAAACTTACATGGTAATGTAGGTACAAAAATCAGTGAATAGTAGGAAATTTACGATAGCCGATGTAATTTTTCCTCCAAAGACGCTGATTTAAATGGAAGAAAATATTTCTATCCGTACTATAATTATTTTTTTCTTAAATATTATGATAAAAATTTTTAATAATTAATTAAAAATTAGATAAAATCCTTTTAAAGCACAAAAATTTATATTTCAATATTGACTTATTCAGCGAATCGTTTCAACGTGAATTCTGCAAAGAGAAATACTGGATAACAAATTCGATGAACACCGCAAGGACCAGATGGAACTACATCTACAGGGCGGTTATAATTAAACTTCCTCTAAAAACAGTATCCTACTACAGAACGTATTAGAAAGAAAATTGGTATATAGACTGTATACGAAACGCGCTCAAGAAAATTTCGAAGAAAAAATAAACAATTTCAAAATAAACTTCAGAGGGCGCTTTTTCCGGAAAAATATTAAATCTTATACAATAAACTACCAAAACAAAGCACAGAACTATTATTAACAATACATTTAATAATTATGAGTTATAGTATATAAAACTGGGAAAGCTAGTTCTTGGGGGAAAAATGTCGAGATTTGCACGTATGCGAAGATGAAGAAGCTTCATGCGAAAGAGGTTAAGGCATGGAATGTTTGCAGACGTTGTCATGCTTTATGCCGATGTTTTGGTTGTAATGATGAAAATATCTTTCGTTAAACGTGCGTTATTGGTGTATTAATTTACGAAAAAAAGGGAATGCTTCTGCTGCAGTTCGAGAATTTTATCATGTAAAGAATACATGGCTTGTACCATTGTTTAATAAAAGTATCTGGGCATCTATTAAGATATTTGAGGAGAACGTCATGAGCGAAGATGCGAAACCTCTCACACTGGTACTTGTTGATGTTGTCAAGACAGTTGTTGTCGCACAGACACAGACATCAGAGTTTTGGGACAATGGCACACTAGCAGTTTTTAAACATACATATTGTTCTTACAGCACCGACCAAAAAGATTTGATTTGAAAAATCGATACATATTTTGAATAAATCGGTGACATCATTTTCTACTTTGTTTCTAATTATTATACTCATTTTTTAAAAATTGGTTAAGAACTGATTTAAGAGTATGATTATTTTTTAATATTTGCATTGGCAATCATTCATGAATTCTTCTATTATTCACGTTTATTTAGCTGTGTTTTTTTACATTTTTAGATATTTGGTATTAAAATCCCCATTTTTAAAATCAGTGTGATACCTTTTACTTAAATAATTTTTATTTAGCTATTATATCATTCTTTTATAAGAATTTTAAAACTATAATCTTTAAACTTTATTTACAATTTTAAATACCCACTTGAAAATAATATATATTTTTTCTTTTTGATATGTTTCAAAAGAATTTTTTTTTCTTTTGATATGTTTGAAAAGATTTTTTTCTTTTGATATGTTTGAAAAGATGTTTTTCTTTTGATGTGTTTGAAAAGATTTTTTTCTTTTGATATGTTTGAAAAGATTTTTTTTCTTTTGATATGTTTCAAAAGAATTTTTTTTCTTTTGATATGTTTCAATTTTTTTTTCTTTTGATATGTTTTACACAGAAGTACTTTCTGGTTATAATAGAAAAGTCCTAAGAATTTCAATTTTCTTCCCCTAAAAAGCAGACAGCGTAAAAATAAAATATTCAAAACATTGATGATGTCGTGTCCGCTTTTTACCGCGGAAAGAGGGGTGCAGTAGCTTCTGAGGGTAAGAACCCCTGAGCACCCGAGGGCAGAAGTCTGACTTCTAGCTCATATGAAGATGAAACACACACACATACGCTTGTTTTACAGGGGGCACATCCACACATCTCACAGATAGCACACAAGGAACAACCATGCCCGAACCGGGACTTGAACCCGGGACCTCCAGACAGACGCGCTACCTCTGTGCCAGCAAGCCGGCTTTCAAAACATTAAGATTTTTAAATAATTTCAAAAATATATATACTACATAAAACGAATGAGACTTTAAAATAGTTAAAATATTATATATACTCTTATCAATATTTCATCTTCCCAAATTAAGTAAGAATTTTACATTAATATGTAGAATAGTACCCTCTCCCCACATCTTCCCGCTCTCCGAACCATTTCAACAAGTGATACCGCAATATCAGTTTTCAAGGATGCTCTGTGAGAATATTCACCATTTATCAAGGAATCCTTGAAGCATTCGGCGAAAAGGTCATTTAAGGTTTCAGTGGACGGATAAACCATTTATCAATCGGTGGGAAAGGGGTCGACTTGAGATGTTGCCACCGAGTGGAATTGACATAGTCGAAGTGAAATATTATTCCTTTGTCTTTCAGTTGTAGAAATCCAATGAATTCTTGAGCACAATTCCTTTCATAAAATGAAAAGTCTTCGAGGATTTAATTTTGGTAACGCGTAGTTTTGCTGTAAGATTACATAAGTTGATACATCAAATGCTTTTATGTATTATATAAGGCATATAAATTAGGGAATTAATAAAAAAATATCAACGTACACATGATTTATCATGGCAAGAAGAAACATAGGAAGGAAATCTGTATATTTATGTAAAATTTTACTTAACCAAATCAACGAGGACTTGTAAAGTTGAGTTTGATAGGGTCAAGGATTTTCAATTCTAATTCCTTTTATATCACTATATTTATAAATTAACACAAAGCCATTGATAACATGGAAAACTGCATGGATTTCTTAATCTTCTTTAATACGTGCTTTATAAGGTGCTTCCCGCTGATCTTATTTATTAAATATAAAGTAAATGATATTTTGACACTAACCTCTCTTTCATCTATGTTGGTGTAAGATGATAAAATTACATTTCATACATGTCGAGATTAGATAAATTTAATTATTTCAAACCTCAAAAATATCGTATTAAAATGGACGACTTCCTGCCTTATAAACAAAAACCACCCTCAATACTTTTTTCTTAAATTTTATTATTTCCCTTTGTAAAATGTTTCATTTTCGTGTAGATGATGATGTCGTATCCGCGTTACCATGGAAACGTCATACATATGCTTCTCAGAGTAAAGATCTCAGAGCACCTGAGGATAGGAGTCTGATTTCTAGTTCATATGAAGAGTACTCTCACAGACTTGTTTGCACTACCCCTTATCAAGGTGTGAGCGGGTTCTTTTCCATATCTCACAGACATAGAAATAGGGAAGAACAACCATGCCCGAACCAGGACATGAACCTGAGGCTCCCAGATAATAGACAAAGTGTGTTACCCCTAGGGATCCTTTTTATCTTTAATTAAAATATTGTTTGTTCATAAAGGTTTTTTTCTTATTTTCTCCTTATTTAAATACACTGTATGCATTCTAAATGTATAGTTGTAATGCATACTCCAAAATATACTTTAATTAATAGCCTGTGTTATATACATAGACATATATAACATATAAATTTCTATAAATATTTGGTGATAATTTCTTTTGTAAATACTTGAAATAATTAATAATTTTCAATTTGCTTCATCAGAAGTATTTGCATTCTTAAAACTAAAATCTAGAGTTTAATGGAATTGATTTTATGTCGGTACAATATGACATAGCCAATTCAAAAACTAATCTTTACATTTAACATAAAAGAGAAGAATATATCATATTTTATTTTTCTTAGAAGAAAAAGCCTGCATGTTTTTTTTAAGTATCATTTCGAGAAATATTAATTATTACTTCAAAGAAATTTTTTTGCATATTTTAGGTCAATTTCGTCTCTATGCAGGGATTCTATTTGAGCTAACGTCACATTAATTTTTATTGTAAAAATGTCCAACTATAAGGGTAATTTAAATCGAAATATCAAAATTTTTGAGATATAAATTAATTTATTTTGAAAGAGCTAACAAAAGTTAAGCTCATTGAAAATGGATGGATTTTTACCAAATTTTTCTGCTCTCATATACATTTTAATTTTCATAATATTTATGGATATATCGTAAAGAAATATTCCTTTTGCTTCACAATTTCATAAGATGTATTTTAAATCCATACTTAGATATGAAGAACTCATTCGATTCTCACTTTTTTATAATTTAGCAAAACAATTGATATGTGCAAATACATAACAAATTGCTTACGTGAGGCTGATGTCAAGATGACCATCTTCCGTATAGGACATCCTCTCTTCAAGCACAGATCATTTTTGGCGAACAGTTATCAGTGTGCCAAGCATATGACGTTGACTTTATTATCAAACACATTTTAATTGAATGCCCATGAACTTATTATCAAACACATTTTATTTGAATGCCCATGAACTCGCATCGCTGACGCCTTTTTAAGTCATTGTCATTAATTGTCTAAGATTTAATAGATGAAATATTTTTAAACAACAATTTTTTTTCATTAAAAAAAGCATTGGCTTGTTTAAGTGTGCTTGGTAATTTTTTTCTATTTCTGTTAATTATTTACCGAATGGACATAAAGTCTGTAAAAATTTAAAAAGTCAAAAAACTTTTTGGAGATTTAATATCGATAAGTCAGGGATATATTTTTGGGTAAGAAAAAAATAATTAAAAAACCGCCAATATACGCCGTTTGGCACATAAATAAAGTAAGAGGTATTAAAAAGACATAAATAATATTACTAAACCCTTTTTTATGGCAGTATCTATTCCAAATGTCCATCATCACAAGCAAGAATACTTTGCAGTTTGTTCGGCTATGTATCAGACAGCTCTCAGAGCATAGTACCTGGTGTCCAAAAAGTTCCCGTACTCCAAATTAAAAAAAAACATTTTCCATGATTTTTTTTTCAAGTATATTAAATTTTGCCATACGAGTAATGAAACCATGGACATGTTTGAAGCTTTTTTCGACGATCGACTTATCTCAAAAAATCTTTGGCCACCTCGATCCCCTGATCTGACCATCCCGGACATTCTTCTGTGGGGATGTTTAAAGGACAAAATTTATGAAGGTGATCGTCAAACAACAGATTATTTGAAAATCGCAATTACCCAAAGGATACAAGAAATCACTCCTAGCATGTTAAAACGCGTTTCGAAAAACATACGCAAACGAGTTTAGCTTTGTCTCCAAGAAAGGGGTGGACATTTTGAACATTTATTACAAATGTAAGTTCAGTATTCTTTCCTTAGTTATGTTAAAAGTGCTTTTTATCATTGGCATAAAAATAATTCTTTTTAAACCTATTGTTTTTGTAAAATTAATTCAAAAATCATCAGTACGGGAACTTTTTGGATACCCTGTATTTTTTTATTGCAACATAATGGACAGACTGGATCGATACACCCAAGATTTTAAATTTCCCTTTTGCCAACTATATGCTGGTGTCAGATATGGAGACCTAGGAGGCAATGGAAACTGGATTTCTGTCAGCTTCCCATCAACTGCTAGTTACTGCAGACAATTTATTTCGGTTGCAGCGGTGCCGAACGTGTTTGCCTTAGACTTTATCGCCTGAAGCCTTACATGATTATACAGAGATTTAATTTCCTCAAATAGCTGAACAAGCTTTATGAGTCCTGCCTTTGTTAAAGGCCCTTTCCTATTCTTCACATTTTTCTAAAGTACAACAAGGATTGATTCCTGTTTGGCTGATTAACCAAAAACCAATCAAGCTACGGATATTTTTACAACAGCTTCTTCAACAGAGCTATATTTTTTTCGCATAGCACCCTTGTTTACGTCCATTGCGTGTAACGGAGAACAAATGTGAATTAATAAGCATGGTATTTATAATCATTTGTCTCATTTACTTAGTTTCGAATAAAATTTTCATACCAGCACCACCTATCAGTTTTGAATTAATGTTTTTTTAATTTTTTTTTCTTACCTAAAAAATTTCAGTGACTTATCGATGTTAAATCTGCAAACACTTTTTTTATTTTGCTTAATTTTAATAGATTTAATGAATTTTTAAAGTTTTTAGGGACTTTTGCCCACTTGATGTAACACGTTATTAACATTTTTTCAATCTTAATTTTTTTATTTTCACAATCAATTTTTTTTGTTAATACGATTGTTTTTATAGTTTCTGAAGTCTCCATTTGTATTTTGTTATGATTTCACAGTACATTTGGTGTAGCATGATCAAATAGGGCTCTAATCCTGCCCTCACTAACCACCAAGCAATCAGTCCACGGATATTTATAATCACAAAATTATGTTTTTATTTAATATGAAGTTTGACAAAAAGTGTCTCAAACCTGATTATTTTTACGACTAAATGATAAATCATCAAAATAAAAGGTAAATAGTCACAAACATGTTGATTGTCAACTGAGATTTGGAGATTTTCGAGTATTCTAAAAATAGTTATTTAATCTCATTCTCTTGGTATAATCTCAAACTGTTAATGAATGGAGTAATACCGGCATTTTTACGCTGGTTACAATATCTGAAGGAGTTATCAATTTAAGAAAATTTGCATTATAAACTTATGAAATGCAGGCATGAAAACCTGTCAGGAAAGTGCTAAAAAATTTATGTATTTACAAAAATAAATAAATATAAAATTGCAATTTTTAAAACCCTTTTTCAAATATTTCAAACATATTCGGATACATTTAAATTATAAATGAGGTAAAAAATATATACTATATATATACAACGGATTCCTTCCTCCTTTTTTCTTCTCTAAGAGTTTATAAAAAACTCTTTAATAATTAGATTTTGCTAAAAATGGTTTCCAGATGTAAGACGAAATTTCTTTTGGCAAATTAATTGCATTACGTTGAAACTGTTTTTACTAGAAAGTCTATATTTCCACCCACATAAATGTCTTTACCCAATGCAAAATAAATACGTTTTATTTCAAGAATTTCAATGAAATATTTATTCTGTGAAGTTTGCATAGCAAGAAATTCTGCAGAACATTTTTTTTTACCATTATTTGAAGTTGGAAATGAGCAGAAATAAAATCTTATTATACAAAAAGATGAATAAGAATATTCATTTTAAACTAAAATATGTGACATAAAGAATATGTTGGTTATATATTGGACAAAACCTGATATGGTGTTTCAAAAAAAAAGAATATACTTTACGACCTCTAAATTGCTATACATTCAAAAATTCTTTCCCTTTTTTATTTTTTAAAGAGAAAAAAAGATGACTTTATAGATAAAAACGAAATGATATTAGTATAATATGATAGTTATAATAAAATTTATATAATTCAAAGCAATAAATGTAATGTTACGTACAATGCAATTATTATAAATTAATATACTAGTTATGATGAAATAAATATTATTTACTTGAATAGTTATAATGCAATGAGTATACTTTAATATAATAGTTAAAAATAGACTAAGTTTAGATTGGTATAATAGTCAAAAATTAAATGAGTATTGCTTAATATAGTGTTTAAAATTAATGAGTGAATTTTTTTTAAATCACAAATTTATGAGCGTTTCAAATAATATAATGTTTATTTTATTTATTGTTTAGTTAGGTATTAAATTTATTATTACTTCAATACAAGTGTTTGGAATATTTCAATAAATTTTTCATCAAACTGATACCACCTTTTCGAGAGCTTGAAAAAGGCCATGAATAAAAAAAAGAGGATAGAAAATAAAAGTGAAATTATCACAGGAGTGAGAATATACCAACAACAATAAAAGAATGTTTGCATGTAATATAACGTTAGCATCTGCTGTACCAAAAAAAATACTCACATACCATGCTATTAAATAATTAGTTATAAATTTTTTAATCTGATGACATGCTACGCTTAGAATTTGTTGAATAGAATTTGTCGATTTGGCTTGATAGGATTTATACAAAAACCAACTTTTTGAAAAATTGGTTTTCGAATTCTATACTTCCAAAAAACCGGTTTTAGCCGGTATTAGAATATTTGTTAAAAAATAGAATCATTATTTAATTTATTTAAAATAACAAAAATTTAATAAAATTAATAATTTAATAATTATTTATTTTAATTATATAAAATAATATAAATAATTAATGTAAAATAACAAAATAAATAAATAAATATCAACTTTATAATAAAAAATTAAGGATTTTATATACATATTCCTCACACAACATTACAAAAATTCAAAAAAATCTTTTTTCTAAAAAAATTACAATTTTTCGGATGAATTGTTTTAATTTTTTTAAAATTCTTTTCGAAAATTTTATTTCAACTAAGTTTTATTTCTTCTAAGGAAATAGGATTTTAAAAATAACAAAATTATCACCGAACGGTGGCAAAGTCTTATTGTTATTTTGGACACAATATTGCCTGAAAATAAAAATACTCATTCACCAGCAACTGAGCTTGGTTTTGCAGTTTGCAGTTGACATCAAATAATTAATCTCAGGTTTCCGTTCTTTTATCCGTTGCCACAAATAGTGAAAATTCAGCTTTCAGTGTTTTTGAACTTAAAAGTTTTTCTTCAATATCTTCAAGAAATTTAAGGATTGTTTTTAATTCATGGTTTCTTTAAAAACATTACTCTGATGAGCAATTTCTTCGATTTGCCCTTCATCAGAATTAGTTTCCAAATAAGTATATGGAAGTATTCTAGGCAATTCCCTTCTAGGAATCTTAATAATTTCGATTTTGAAGCTAAAGAAAGTAAGTGTACGAGATTTCTTCGCTGAACTAGATTTTTTTTTAATTTTACAAATACAACAAAAGAGTTGCTAATTCTACTTATCTTCTTTTTTGAATTCGTTTTGAAGCGCAAAATAATTTCAAACTTATTTCAGCTTTTCCTTTCTTTTAGTTCATTTCACAGAAATTCCAATACACCTTCACTTGCTAATAAATTGATATCTCGTCGCCCTAAGCCTTCAGCTGCTAGATGAATCCGTATCAACAGATGAAATGCAATTTTTTTTGTCCAGAATATCCAACCATTGCGAAAAACCGTTGTTCAAATGTTAAAAATTGGTTTTAAAAAACCTGGTTTTAAAAACCAGGTTTCAAAAAACATCAAACTCTAATAGAATTAGCGTTTTTACCGAATTTTTTACTTTATAAACGCCAATGTATGAGGAATAAATTTTGGTTCATTCTAAATATTTATGGCCAGTTTCAGTACTAGTTTGGCAGTAAAAAATATGTCAAAAATAAGGTTCAACTTCAATAAAGAGTTTATTATTTTATTATTTGTCATTTTCGGCGCTTATTTTTTTGTAATGGTTTGCATGCCGAATTAAAAGCAGCCTGCTCAATCAATATTTATCATTCAATTATATTAGATGAAATATATCTTGATTTGAATAATCAAATGATATAGTAAAGAATACTGTTAATGTCTCACTTACGTAACTAATAAAATAATTAATTTAATACCACAAATATGGTTCTGCTTGATTAAAAAAATTTATTGACATTTTTAAAACTTATTTATTTATAAAGGTTTGCAATCAGAATAAAAAGAAGCTTGCTCAATCCATATTTATCAATCAAATGATATTAAACGAAAATTATCTTGATTTGATCCATAAAATTATATATTAAAACATATTACTGTCTCGATTGCTTAACTATTAATAATATTAATTTAATAAATCGATGATTCTGCTTCAATGAAAATTTGTATTGATATTCTTAACACTTATTTATTTCTAACGGTTTCCAATCAGAATAAAATGAAGTGTGATCAATCAATATTTATCGCTTAAATAATATTAGATGAAAATTATCTTGATTTGATTCATTAAATGATATAATAAAGCATATAACTGCCTCAATAAGTTAACGAATAATGATATTATTTTGCATTTTAAAATGTTTTGAAATTTTGCTTCTCATTATATGTACAGAGTATTCCAGTCATCACTCAAAGAGAAGGGAAAGAAGAAAAAAAAGATATACATTTTTATTTCGAAATAAATTTGTTTTAAGTGTGTAAGTCAACAAATACCGAACAAAATGCATGCAGTGTGCTTCATATTTCCACACACACACACACACACACACACACACACACACACACACACACACACACACACACACACACACACACACGCGCGCGCGCACACACACACACACACACACACACAAATGTTTTCAAAAAAATTCCAAAAATGTTCAAAAAAATTCATTGTTCAAAAAAAAAATTCATTTGTCAAAAATTTATTGTTCAAAAAAATGTTTTCACTCAGTTGAACAGTGCGGTGATTATTTGAGAACTGGCAGACACATCGAATGAAAAAGATCTCCCTGTGATGCATCAGCATCAAAGAAAATAAATTTTTGCAGTTTTTTATGTCTCCGAACTGTAAAGGAAGCATGAACCTGCACACATCGGTTCACATCGGAACCTGCATTAATCGAGACACACGAAATCACGGCTTGTCGAAGGATTTGCTGCCGCCAGAATACGGCAGATATGATATAATAGCCAAGAAAGACTCGAAACGAATTCAACGGAGCTTGCCCTAAGTAAGCTTTGGAAGGATAAAGGGCATATAGGAATGACACCGAGGGATTTGGGACCCCAGGAGTGAGACAATATTGATTGGATCCCATTCAGTTTTGGCGTAGGTCAGTTAAAGAATAAGAATATTTATGGATTGAATGGCCAATATAATTGTCATGGGAACTATCTTAATTTAAGTTAGAACTAACGTAATTTTAAGTTTTTAAACTAAGTTAAGTTAACAAAAAAATTCCGAAACTGGAGACAGGAATTTCTTCAAGCTACCAGAAACGTGGATTCAAAATGACACCATTGCTGTTTTCATTTTTCTCTTTTGTAAACAGCATTTGAATTTACTTTAGATGTACAAAGTACATTTGGAAAATCATGTAGATATCAAAAATATTAAATAAAATAATTTAATTAGTAAAAATTTAATTGATTATTTTAATTAGTAAATAGTGAAATTAAACATCAATATAATTATTTAAGTCTTAACAACTGTGGAATTTTTATTCATTTCGATTAAAATATAATTCGAAAGTTAGTAATGAATTCATAAAGAACCGGAAACAAATTCCTTTCTTTCAGTATAATTTATTGCCATCTTCTATTTTTTTAAATAAATCCTTTTTTTCTTGAAGAGAAAAGAAATTAAATTTGAAAATGCGATTTTCTTAAACTAAAAAGACATTTTAAATCTTAATATTTTAAGCATCTGTAATCCATTCAAGCGATGGATACTTTTTTGATTATTTAATCATTCTTTTTCATTCATAACAAGCAGAGGGGGGATGTTTTTAGGTGGAAAGGGCTTTAAAGCAATTATTATTTCTATTTTACGATGTGTTTTCTCAAATACTTTGATGATAATATCTGATTTTATTTAATCATGTGTTAACATTTTATTCATTTTTTACTAGCCAGTATAATAATTTTTAAGCCAAAGAAATTGTTTTAAAATGTTAAAATAAG
>JAOUZG010040073.1:998344-1018808 GCA_026289955.1 Argiope argentata
GAGCACAAAGAGCTCAGAAAGACCTCCATATCAATACTCAAAGAAGGGCAAAAGGCAGTGAAGTATTATTAAATAACCATAACAGAACAAAGAACCCAGAAAGACCACGGTATCAATACTCAAAGAAGGGCAAAAGGCAGTAAAGTATTATTAAATAACCATAAGAGCACAAAGAGCTTGTGGCTTCATAAGCCAGATAACATCTGCGATACTGAAGTTGACTTTTGGTATTGTGGACATGCAAATTCGGTGACTGGCCCGAGCGTAGCAGAATTGCATTACGACCTTCACTTGGCACATTGGTGACCTTGACAATGAAATCTCCTGCAACAGTCGTTGCGCCATCTACCCGCAGTAAAACAAAGTCATCAGACTCACTTGAAGCAAGCAAGCAAAAACAAAGCTGCCAGACCCACTTGACGCAAGAAAGCAGTAACTCTCACTATGAAAATAATTCTTCCCTTCGCCGACTCATTGGTGGGGGAGTACTGTGGCGCTAGCTTCATAAGCCAAATAGCATCTACGATACCGAAATCGTCTTTTGGTATTGTGATTATGTTACTCAGCTACTTTCCCTAGCGTCACGAGTTCGTATCGCGACCTTCACTTGCCACAAGCTCAAAAAAACATCGATATCAATACTCAAAGAATTGCAAAGAAGCAGTAAAGTGTTATTACATAACCATAAGAGCATAAAGAGCTCAGAAAAACCTCGATATTAATACTCAAGTAAGGGCAAAAAAGCAGTAAAGTTTTACTAAATAACCTCAAGAGCACAAATAGCTCAGAAAGAACTCTGAAATCAACACTCAAAGCACACAGCTGAACTATGTGTTTGAATTTAATTCGACTTTTTCTTGTTTGTTCGTCTCTGTTTTTTACAGTTCTTATAATTGAGCGCTGATTTTTTATAATTAATTTACAATTATTGATTTTTTGGACCTTAAGATCGGCAGCAATGGTAAAAATGTTCTGTTGGTAACCTAATAGTAACGTCAATGAAAACAAAACATTATACAGACTAGGAGTAAAGCTTCATCGCTGAAATTTGTCACCGATTAAAGTGACACCCAAATCCACACTAGAGTTAGTTTTAATACAAAATAGCTGATAAATTATAAGAATTGGTTTTGTATTTGATATTCTCTAGATTATTTCTTTCGAAAGTTTCCATCGTCTTTCAAATCAACAAAAGCATTATAAATTATTCGCATTCTATACGCCATCTTTTTAATAAATCAATTGATATACTAAGAAATAATTATTGCTTGATTTGCCAACTCAATTTTTATTGAATGCGTTAAGAAACAATTCTGAATATAAAAGAATATAAATAGAGTCATAGAAACTTATAAAACCTTTTATATTACTCTGACTGTAGTGGAGATGATTATCTAGTTACTTTGAGCTCAAAATGGAATGGAATAAAAGGATAAACAATGAAAACGGAATGTATTTTCTTCTTAATGATACAAGAATTGCGCAGAACTTTAATGATAGCATAAAGTCATTTTACTTTGTATTTTCAGTCTCGAGAAGAGAAAACAGTTCAAAAGAAATGATAATAATTCTTCTTAATGTTCTTGTATGCTTTGATCATAATGATAATGTGATGAATTCTGCTGATAAAAGTGCTGTAATGTCTCTTTAAAAAATGAACACTTAAATTGTTTGGACAAGAAATTCGTGTGTTATCACATTTGTTTTAAAAAATGCCAGTGGCATTCAGTTATGCTGGAACTATGAACGAATTGTTTTAGCAGAATATTTCTAGGTAATGACGTGCTTTGTCTAACCAACTCAATCACTAGACATATCATCAGGATACTCAATAAAAAAGAATTAGAATTTCATAAATTGCTTTAACTTTTTTTTAGTCAGGCGAAGAAACATAGAACAAAAAAGAGATAGTATAAAGTAATAAAATTTGCAATCATAACTTTACAGGTCCAGATTGGTGATTCAAATGTTTTTATTTATGTATTCTTGTCTTTAATTAATTAGCTTGGTACATTTCGTTGGCCGGGCGCAAGTGAAAAATCGTCGAAGAAATTTGGTGGAATTCTACAATACTTGGTGATTTTTCGCTTTAAAACCACTGTAAGAAATTTGGCGGAATTCCACATTTTTTGACGATTTTTTGCTTGCGCCTAGTTAACGGAAAAGTAGCATTACATTATTATTAAAATATATTATTAAAGTACCTTATTATTATCGGCATAAAGATACTCTAAAGTATTGATAATTTATTCAGTTTTATAGTTTATTAAAATGATTTTAATTTTATTCTTATACAGTTTACTGAATATGTCCTAGAGAAAAATTTATTATCTGAGCATTTCAAGGTAATCACATTTAAAGGTGAAAAAATATAGAACAAAGAATAAATTGTTGTTAATTCCTTGGATATATGTTGTATAGTATTTCTCATAGTTGTACTAATTTTATTAAACACAAATAGTTAAACTGGTATAATTTAGCATTACTGATTAAATTAAATATCAAAAGAAAAACGGACTCATTTTAACTGTATCTTTAAGTCATCTGATCCATTCATAACTCCCAAAAACGAATTTAATTTATTTCCAATTATTTATAAGTATTTACATGAGTGCCAATATGAATAAAATATTTACCAATATCAACCAATTATTTTTCATCTGTGTTCAATTGTAGTTTCAGATGTAAGCGATGCCCAATTTTCTTCATATAAATATGATCTTTAGATTCGAATATTAAGAAAAAATATATACTTTTATCCTTATACAATGTAGTGATTATGACCTAGAAAAAAAAGTTTATTTCCACAAAATTCTCGACTATTATTGAAAGAGAAAGAATGTACGTTTGCAAATACAAGTTGGTTCTCTTATTTGATTTTCCAAAATTTCGTACATAGCTACTTGAGTTATAAAAGAAGACTATTAAGTGTCCTTTTTGGGTGAAATATTAAATATTTTATATGAAATGCTAAATATTTAAATATTTAAGAAAAAAAATTCAAATACTTTCAAAATAAAATATAAAACACAAACTTATTTCCTTCCATTATAAATATTCGAACATTTTATTTTTTATAAAACCAATTTAGATGCCTTGTAATCCCCCCCTCCTCAAAATGAAAAATTTTAAAACATAAATTTGTGCAATATATATTGTTGTTACATAAAATAAAGATATTTGTAACCCACCTCCTCAAAAGGAAAGTTCTTTAATGCACAAATTTCTTCAATATATATATTGTTGTTACATAAAATTCAAACTTTCTACAATTATTTCTTCAAATATTTATTTATCTACTTCTCTTGCATTGCTGAAAAATAATGGGAAACAGTTATTTTATATTATCTGAGCAGTTTACATTAATAATAAGAAATAACACTGTAAAAGATGGAGTTTACGGTGTAATTGGGAGATATTGCATCCGAGCAATTACATTTTTACTATGGCTCTTAGTCAAAGTACTGGAACTGAAAAGTAATGTTCGTTTAGTAAATAGGGTAAAGCCATTAAAAAACACGACATTAGTTTCTATCATAATTTGGTTCATAAAAGTGCTTTAGAAGAAGTTGGGCATTAGATTTGCTTACATACGTCTTTTAAGAAGATTTAGATTTAACTTTTTCCTTATATATATAAGAATGTGTTATTTCTTTTTATTTTTTCTCAATGTATATCGATTCCTTACTTATTTCATTTACACAGAGGTGGCGCTTCTTCCTTGTTTTCTGGGAGTTCCCGGTTCGTGTCCTGGTTCGGGCATGGTTGTTCTTCTGTCTGCTATTCGTGACATGTGTGACTGTGCCTCCATCCCCCTGTAAAAAGTCATACTCTTGGCGCTACTTCAAAAAAAAGCTACAACAAAAAAAACAAGAGACGTTCTTTTTGACGAAAATCTACCGCTGTATCAGCGGGGGGCTTGTCCATCGGGAAGTGTCATAAGTAACACCAACATCATTTTTACTACTATTTATAATGTAGATTCCGAAATTATCATACTGCCATTTTGTCACATTGTAAATTGTAGATAAATGAGTAATAATATTACTTCATCATAATTAATAATATGACAGTCTATTGAGCATCTTGAAAAATAGTTAGCCCAGTTGGCATATAAATAATTATATAGCTAAGTGATATCCAGAAATAAAAATGGCCTTCCTTTTCAGTTTATCAATGAAAATTGAAATTCAAGAAGCATTATTACGTGTAGTCAAAGAAACACACGTCTAGTAGATAAAAGATGAAGAATCGAACATGCCGTGTAGCAAGTAAAGACGTGATATTCTTTCAAAACAGCAAATTGCACCAAAACAGCGATATACAACCGTAACAACACAGCACGGTCAAGGATAATTAGCAAGAGCTAAGGAAGTTAACATGATTTATTTAGCAAATTGGCACAAATAAGCAAATTAGCATTCGATTATTCCCATGATATCAACTCATTTGAACCAGATCTAGGGTTCTGTAGCATTAGACTTATAAGCCAGTTAACATCTATGATACTGAAGTTGACTTTTGTATTATGGCCATGCTACTCGGCTACTGGCCTTAGCATCACAGGTTCGTATCGCGATCTTTATTCGCTACGTTGGTGACCTTGACAACGCAGCCTTCCCGAACAGTCATGGCGCTATCTACCCGCAGCAAAATCGTCAGACTCACTTGACTTAAGCAAGCAAAACAAACAAAAATTGTCAGACTCACTTGAGGTAAGCAAGTAGCAATCATTCATAACGCTTGGCACAATACAAATCGTTCGCTTCTCCGCCGACTCAATTATGGGGGGGGGGTACTGTAGCGCTAGCCCTATAAGCCAGATAACATCTACGATACTGAAGTCTACTTTTGTATTATGGTCATATTACTCGGCTACTGGCACTAGTGTCGCAGGTTTGTATTGCAACTTTCACTCGCTACAGTTCTTATAAGCGTCTCACAGGGCATTTAATAATCTACGTGAAACATGTTGGGCTTTCATTTTATCGCTAAAACATCAAATTCATTGTCAAATGTATGGACTAAGTCAAGAATGTTCGGCTAGCATTGCAATTTAAAACAATACCTGAAATACTTTTCTGGCCAAATGTGCTCTGCATGGGGAAGCAATAGTACCGCTAAGGAATTACTATTCCATCGGTTCTTTTTAAATTGTGAAGGTCGATGCAGAAATAAACAGTCCTTTACTGGCAGATGAACTTTTATTAACACGAATTTAACAAACATACAGACGATACGGACATAGATAACACACAATAGCACACTACAACAAACAGTTGCCCACAATTGTTAATAGGTAGAAATAGCAACCACAATACACAAAGTGGCTAGACAGAATTCAGCAGAAGGAGGAAATTCACGTAACTTTACTCTACAGCCCCTCCAAACGTCTGGAAATCTCTACTGTGACCTCGCTGTATCTAACTGCCCTCTAATTACTACATGACTGATAAGTCACATAGTACACGATGCTGCTTCTGCAATGATCAACAGAGCTCGGCGCACAACTTACTTCAGGAATCAATTGAGCTCTTCGCTGAACTGATCCAAATAATCACCATAGACTCTTTACTAGATTAATTTTGACCCGAGACTGCCAGTATTTTGTAGTTTCCAAAGGCGGGCCGAGAATTTTCTGGACCAATCAG
The DNA here is from genome assembly GCA_026289955.1 of Argiope argentata. Classification (NCBI taxonomy): domain Eukaryota; kingdom Metazoa; phylum Arthropoda; class Arachnida; order Araneae; family Araneidae; genus Argiope; species Argiope argentata. The sequence goes on from JAOUZG010040073.1 coordinate 1,003,996, forward strand.
TCACAATTCTTTTTGAATCGCCAAAATTTGCTAACATTTTGGAAGTTTCAGTAATATCTATTTTGTCGGCAAAATAACCAAGTTTATAGACAAGCCCTGAGATCACTGATTCTGTATCTAGTCAACATCCAATGGAGCCGGTCGTGAAATGGTATTTCCAGTGATAACACCAACCACGTCGGGGAGCAGATTACAGATTTGTAACAGTACTATTCCTAACAACATAATGTAATGTTTCGATATAGTATTTGATATTTGCTGCTATTAATAATATTATATGATATTATTCTTGCACTTTGAAGAAGATTGTCTTCTTCGAAGGAATTTCTGTATAATTAAGAAGTAATAAAATAAACTAAAGTTTGCATATAATTTTTGAAAGCTGAAAACACCCATTGTACCCATAAAAAATTGATCTGGGAGTTAGACCATTTTCTTTTTTTATGATAATAAAATTCTACATGAATACAGTTCTACATTTTTGTATAATAAAATTCTACACGAATACAGTTAAAATGCTTTTAATTTTTTTTAAATTCAAGGAATATAAAATTTTAAATGATGATTTAAAAATGCTGTCAATTTATTGAAAAGTGACTGAATATTTATTAATTTTCGATAGTTAAGTTGTAATAATGTAGTTTACAATTCATTAAACGCTGATTACATTTTAATCTGTAAGTTAAGTTTTTAATGATTCACCTTAATACAGCTGTAGATAAAGGCAATTTATAATAATTCAAAAATATCAAATATCTTTGGAATTTAGATATGATTTACTTTAAATGCTGCATACTTGCAAAACGCATATAAATTAGGGATTATATTGATATTTTATCTCATTTTTCTTCTGAAAAAACATTCATATTTTGATATCAATTGCATTCATTTGTTAATGGTTATATTTTTACAAACTCTAACAAAATGATAACATTTATGCGAGTTTATAATAAATAACTGTCTAAATGATTTTTAAAAACTAGTAAATAAGGAAGAAAACCGAAAACTGACACTGAATAATTCACCATCATCATTTCCTGAATAAAAAAGTGATAGTTGTGCCTTCAGGAAGATTTCCATAATATTATCAGAAAGAGTTTTTGAAACCTTCTTTTTGCCTTTAAGGGAAACCTTTTTAGTGAATGGATGGATATCTTGCTTTCAGTAGTAAACTTATTTGTTCGTGAAAGATAACTCCTTTCATCTTTGTGTTGTCGCATGCTTTATAAATAAGCCTATGATTTTCTGAAATAGTTTACAAGGACTTTCGAACAAAGACTACTACTCAGATCAGAAAACGTACAAATTCGATGAAAAAAACTGAACATAAAAGGACTTGGAACGAATGATTAAGAACCAATAACGGATTTTTGAAACGCAGAAATCTGTTTTTCTGAATAAAACAGAATTATATAAATTACTCTATAATATTTCTATGATAATGCTTTATTATTTTTGCAAGGTTAACACTTAGAACAGATCATAGACATTGAAAGAAAGTTTTATTCTCTAAACACATTTTATTGAATAATTTAATATGTTTTTAACAATTTAAAAAAAATAAAGGCTATTCGGGTTTTTAAATTTTTTTATTTGTAATTTTCAACATCAGCATGTTTGGTTGATGTCGAAATGTTGTAATTTCAGTGAATTTAAAAATTTTTTTGTCATCGAACTTGTTTCTAAAATAGAAATATTGTTTCATCTTGAATATCTAAAGCGTAAAAGCTGAATATACTTTACACTGTAGTGGAAGGGGTCTCCAAGCTAATATTTATAAACCAGAGCATGAAGGGAAAGAAGGGGAAATTTCCCTTCATGCTTTTGCATAATTTCAAGAAGAAAATTTAGACCTAGCATTTGGGCTTTGTAAAAGCATAGAACCAGTACACTACAGAAATTAAATATAAGAGTCCAATATTTTTATAAATTTAGATTAACTTGAAATTAAAGCCTCTATCTCTCTCTCACACACACACTCATATGTATGGAAAAGGCAAATCGAAAACAAAAGCCAATCATTTTGATATTTACATTTCTTCAAACAAAATATTGATTACGGATTCGTCGATACAGAATATCTATTTTTTGTTCAGATCTTTTGATCTTTTGTAGGGCTATGTTTCGATACTTTTGGTTACAAAAAATCCCCGATTTAGCTAAATATTGTAAATCTTAAAAGGAATTCGATACCTAAGAAAGAAAACTTCGAGATTTACATAAATATTCGGAATTGAGAATGCCTTCTCTACAGATAGGGAAAAAGTGCTGATCTTTATATACATATATTCATGAGGCAACCACCTAAACTCAGACTTATACTAACGCTGTATTTGAAGATTTCTGATTTAACTGTAACATTTTATAGAATACCTACTTGTGTTTATAATAAAAAAGTAGTTTCAAATTTGATTACATTCAATTTAAATTATGGGAAGAATGTATCTTGAACTAAGCGTGTTTATGCGCAAAACTATACATTATTTGATTGATGTGTCAAGTGACTTAAATTCTTGAGATGTATATTTTGAGACACTGTTTATTATCTTAAAAAATTTTCTATTTTTATTTGCTGTTTACCATAGAATATATTTTCTATGAATGCAATTTTCCCAAATTAAATGCAATCTAATTTTCAGCATGGATCATTGAATTAACACAAGCATAATTAAAGTGTAAATTTGAAAAAAATTTAATGCAATAGGAAAAATAAATCATATTAAATTATTTATCAGTATTTATAAATATATTTTTCATTCTTATTTTTCTGTATCTATAATATATAATGTAGGCATAGGTAAGTTTAGAAGATTTTCAAACGTCATTCTTTGATTATTTTAGTTGAATTGTATTAAAATTGTGTATGAGAAAATTCTCCTCAAATGTGATTAAAAAAAACTATACTAATACCCCGAAGAAATGTTTTAATTGATTGACCTTTTTTATGTTTTATTATAAAGAGAATTTTTACTATTTTATTCAAATAATCAATCCTACTAGCAAGTTGGTAAACACAATTATTCTTCAGTATATTTTAATATTCTTCTGTGGAATATTTTCTAAATTTTTGCAATCATTAAATAAAAACGATAGTACTTACGTATTTCACCGTCCATTTGTATCGCCAAATTTGAAGTCGTCGCCAATGAGTTGATAAACCGCCGATTTTGGCAATCCAGCAATGGTAAAATCCATTGATCTTTATCGCCAAATTTATATCCGTCGCCAATGAGTTACTAAACCGTTGGCGATCGTTGGCGAAGATGGAATACGTAAATACCAAAACAATGAACTATTTAAATACCAATTGTAGTGAGGATTAAGTCTGTCTCTACTATGATAAATATTAATTAATGTACATGCATCTTGCCTAAAGGTTAGATTATTGGACCACCAGTTATCAAATTTGTAATATATATAACTTATAGAACAAAAATGTGAACTTCAAATAATTTTTTAATATTTTAACTGTATTTCATATTAAATAAAAACTTGGCTGAATTTTGGCCTTAATTTCTGAAAATAATTTTTAAAAATCAATTTACACTGACTAAAAGGTTAAAACATTATACTTTTAAAGAATTTAATTTAATATTTAAGCTCAAGAATTTGGAGTTTTGAAATTTTTTAAATATAATTTTAGTATAATTTACAACAATATCTATAATTTTTTATATTCAGCTTTCAAATTTCTTTATTCTTTCTCCAAATATTTAATAGAGTGAATTTTTCCTGTTGTTGCAAGCTAAGAATGCATAGGGCTGTGTTTATTATTTGTAAGGCTTTAAAGTGAAGAAATGGGTAGTTTCAGTATCACGAAAATTTCAAGGCAGACGAAAAGGATAGTTATGTTCTTTATAGCATTGTGATGCTATGGGACAAGCATTTTTTTAGAAAAATCCATTTACACAATAATCAGAACTTAAGTAAAAGAATTAAAATTGAACGGTTTGATCATATGGCAATTTTTTGGAATCAGGAACATGAGAATATCTCTTAAACTATGACAAAAAAACTTTATACCGTATAATGTTTTTCTCTTTTATATTTACATATAAAACAATTCTTGGTATTTTCTCATAAAAAGATACCATCAGTTGCTAATACCTATCCACTCTTTGTACTCATTTGTAATATTTACACTATTGGTTCATTGCAATGCATATTTTGTGTTAACTTGGAGAATGAACACAAACATATCGAATTATTTTAATCTTGCAATGTTGGAATAGACGATTGGAATAGACTTTTATGACTAATAATACGGCATCTTTCTGCTTTGTACAGCAATGCGATGTCATTGCAAACGCTTCAGGTTAGGCAGCAATATATGACTATATTTGGTATTTATGTATTATACCATCTTCGCCAATGATCGCCAACGATTTAGTTACTCATTGGCAACGGAGTTAAATTTGGCGATAAAGATCAACGGATTACACGATTGCTGGATTGCCATAATTGGCGGACTAGCAACTCATTGGCGACGACAGCAAATTTGGCGATAAAGTTGGACGAAGTAATACATGTGTACCCTATTTAGACTATTTATTATATATACCCTAAGTAATATATCTTTAATTTCGCCGTTATTTATCCTCCGGGTTGATAGACACAATTGATATTCTTGAAACTTTTACACTGAAATAATGATATGTCAAGATGTGAGTACACAGAGGGCAAAACACAGCTGGGACTTACTCAAGCAATACATAGCACAACACTTACAACAAACATAAAGTATTCGGTATTAAACAACCATGGCAGATCACAAAGCGGCCAGAAAGTTTTCAGCATTAAGAAAAAATTCGCGTATCCATTTATTAAGTCTACAAAACCTCCTGCTAGACTCCACTGTCTCTCAATTTCAATTGTACTCAACTGTCGACACATTACTATAGGACTGGCTCTAAGTACGACTCAGGCGCAATTCACTATCAAGTAATCGCTTGATCTGCACACAATTCCTGTGCTTCAATGTTTTGATCCAATTAATTCTTCGACGACTCAAATTTGGCAGATTATACGACTGACATCGGGTTGAACTGCCTACCCTTTATAGCATCTAGGGAAGGGCACGGAAAATTCTGGAACAATCAATATAAATAACTTTCTATCAGTTCTATAATCAATATTAACGGCATCGGATCATCCTCCAAGAGAGTTACCTTAGAAACTATATTTCCTAAACTAGAATTAATTTTGTTGAGAAAAAAGATTACAATTTCGTAACAATATGTTATTTGTAACAAAATTGTTACGGTTTTAGCGTAGCGGGGTCGGATTGAATGGACTTTACTTGAGGACAGCACAAACAAATTTATTTACAGGTATTTACAAGTATTTAAAGGATAATTGATGAAGTAAAAATTTCAGATAAACACGATCCAGCAGTCACTTAGAGCGTAATTACAAGCCTTACACACAATAAAAACAGACTTAACACCAACAGTAAACAGTAAATCACAGCGAGCTTAATAATTCAACGTTAACAGCAAACGTAAAGACAGCTCACAAATAACAAGCAAGAAAAGTAATCCGTTAGTCCAGTGAGATGCTTCTCTTCCGAGAGGAAACTCAACAAATGCCTGAGCTACAGCGACACGTCCCTTATATAGCCGAGCAAGCGCGTGCAAAAAGGCACGCGAAGCTTCATGAATGATCCAGCAGCTACCAGACTATTCTTTTTGTCAAACCAACCAGGCTGGCCGAACCTCCTCGGCAAACGTCGCCAACTTCGACGAGCATCCGCGGCTCTCGCCCGCTTGTAAAAATATGTTATTTATATAATGTAATTTGTAGCAATACATTATTTGTATAATTTTATTTCTAGCATGTTAGTTGTATGTTACTTGTTATGTATAGAACATACATAAATTATTTATTACAAATGATTTAATATAACTTTTTTTAATTTCTGTTTATATTATACTGTATTTCCTTAAAATAAGAATCAGACTTTTATTTTCGCTTCATATTTTTATTTTTTAGAGATTATTTGGCTTCAACAAAATTACCAATAGTTTTATCAAATTACCCCACTAACGATGCTTAAATCAACATAAAGACTGAGAAGATGCCAACAGCATTCATATATCCAGAGAAATAATCATCAACAGCTAAAGAGGAGATTTTGAATTACGTTCTTTAAAAATAAGCTATAAATTATGGTTGAAAAATGAAATTACTTAAATGATTAAAGTTTCCACTTTCAGACGTAGAGGATAAAGTAAAATTACTTTAAAAGGAAATTTATTTTAGTCTTGATAAATGTGACTGTTCTTGAAAACTTGATTATAAATTATGAGAATATTTTACCGGATGTTTTAGAAGTTTGACTAAGTGTTGTTATGAGTAAATTATATTCTTTAAAAAATTAAGTGTAATAATTCACGTAGAGTACTACTAATTGGGAAAATTCTTGTTGACTTGTATTAAAAATTATTGGAGAGCCTTACGTTATGCTAATTGATGAAGTTTAATTTACCAGCATAACATTTAATGATTTTTCTTTATTTAAAAGAAATCGTGTTAAAAATGATTTTCTCTATTTTTGTCATTAAAGTATGTGAAATACAAATAGTCAATATAAAGTGGAAATTTTTTTAATTTCAAAAATGAAGTGTTTAAAAAAATTAAAAGTGCTTTCAGAAATTATTATTTGCATATTCTCAGGATAAAGATTAACTTAAAAAAGTTTTTACCATAAATAGATATCTCTATTATTAATTATTTAAGCATTAATTCAAGAATTTCTATATGAATTCAGGGATTTTCAACAATATGAATAAGAAAAAAAAAGATTTAAAAACTATTTCAACATTAAATAACTCAAATTAAAATAATATAAAATCTCATATTATTCTGGTTTATTTTCAATTTTAAAATGTGTATTTAGATATAAGGCATATTTTATTTTTAATATAAGGAAATTAAAAAAAATCATGAAATTCTTCAGTTTAAAACAATTTTTAACGAATTTAAAAAAGTAGCATACGCTAATTATTAGAATCAGCAATAAATTACATTCTACTAAAAAGGAGTTGTGCATTATATACTAATCGCCTCAAATAATCTGCCGATTTGTAGGGAAATTGGGTTTTTTTTTTATTTCAGTTTGAAATAATCGGTACTTACGTATTATACCGTCCAACTTTGTCGCCAGATTTGAAGTCGTCACCAATGAGTTGATAAACCACCGATTGTGACAATCCTGCAATGGTGTAATCCGTTTATCTTTATCGCCAAATTTAAATCCGTCGCTAATGATTTACTTAACCTTTAGCAATCGTTGGCAAAGACGGTTAATAAGTAAGTATCAAATAATCTGTTTTAAAAAATTGTTCATGACATTAAAGTATGTGTTATTTTAATTGTTCTACTTTAACTTGAAATACGTACCTAAATTTTTTAATAAAAGTAGTGTCCCAATATAATAGCGCTATTTAAAAGAAATATTTTAACTATGCTTTTTTGTTTGCTTCGTAAACTACAATTATATAAACAGAATATACAAGAAAATCATGCTATATAATAGATTTAATAAAATACTGAAAACCGTTTGAATTTCAAGGTGAAAATTTATGTCAAAAAACTTTTGGAGAAAATTAAGCAGAATTTTTTTTTTAAATTGCTAACACTCAGTGAAAATTTACGTGACTAAATTATTATTTCTAACTGCTATCATTAAAAATGCATTTTTTAAAATTTTAAAAAGGCATACAATATATTTTAGTATATAAATACTTTTGTAACTTATATAACGAAAAATACGTCAAAATTAAATTAAATTTTTAGTTAATAAACATATAAAAATATTGCCCTCAAGTACACATTCCTGCCGTCGTGATATACATGTACCAGATTTAGTAATCTTAGATTAAGAAGTTTGGCTTATAAACCTGTAACGCAAATATCCACATTCACCTTTGTATGCACATATTTATTACACATTGTACACACTTATCTTTATTATTATTATAAACTTAACACAGTGCCGAATAATAGAATTATACATAGTTATGAAAATGATTCCTCACACACAAGCGATACGAAGATGCAGACTTTATTGTCCATGAATAGGCGTATTAAATATTCTCAACCCAAGATACAAAATACACAAAGAATTAACTCTATTTCATCCTCTAATCTGGGTTTACAGGAAAGCTCGTGAATGAGAAAAGACGCTCTCTCAAGCTCAGCCAACTATCGTCGTTCGTCTCTGGACTGTTCTAACTCCCCGCCTTTAAGGAGTGCCTTAAATAGCGTCCCACAAATGTGGGCAGGACAAATTTAGAAGCGGTGAGTGCCTTTCAGGTAAATCTGGAAATTTCTCCAGTATTCTATAAGAGTATATCCTTATTTCTTAGCTTCTACAACACATTTTAGCTTGTAATAAAAACCGTTAGCAACCTTATCACGTCACCAACACACCTACATCGCCAAATTAGTTAAATATAGCGATCTTCTTTCCTAAATACTCTTAGAAAGGTCTTTTCTAGCTGACGCGCGATTCCATTATAATGAATTTTATACAATTAAACTATTTACAAATATTTACAATATTTGTACGACAATTCAGAAATAGTTACAATATTTATTTCTATTTTACACGAAAATCATATCAATAGTAACTTTGTAAATAGATTGTGATAATCAATCAAAGATTTCCTTTTCTATTCTTTTATTTACTTATCTTTTTTCAAAAATACGAAAAAAAATCAGTTACTTAAAATAATTATTCACTTAAATTTTTTTTACCCACCGTAGTATGTTTTTGTAAGAGAACAAGATAAAAAATTGATAGCTGAAAGTATCTTGTTAATTGTTTAAAAAGTAATTTTTTATAAGGATATTAAAAAGCAATAAATCATTTATTTCACATTACAAAGTTTTGCTTTTAGTTGTAAAAAACATCGTACGATTTTATTTTTATTTTGGTATATCTGAATAAAGTTAGACGTAAATAATAAATGTTTATTATTATTCATACTGTTTTTTTCTCAAATAATCTCTCCTTTTTTCTGTATTAATCATTTGTGACCATTAATTCTATCAGTCATTTATTAACAAAAGGTGTGAATATTTTTTCAACTGCTTTTGGTGATCGATTAACAACATTAAAACATTTTTATCTGTTTCACTTAATGAAGAGATACCAGATTTTTTTTCTGGGGTTCATTACATATTTTGTGGTAAGTAGAGAAGAATTATTTTTTTTAATAAGAAGATACAAGTTTACAAGAAAGAAGAATGATAACTGATGATCGAAATATTTAAAGGGTATTGCTTTTCTATTCCGACATGTAATCAATGGTATAAAATTAATAAAATATAAGTATTGCAAAGATATTTGGACGTCACCATACCTTTCTTTACGTTTTATTTGGTGTTTATTTAAGGAATTAAATATACACTTACATTTCGTAGAGAATTCGAAGGAATTTCAAATTAATTTATTCGAGCCTTTGTTACATTGTTCCCAAGTCTATATATTAATAAAATTGAAAAGATCGTATAGCATTGGACTTCTGTTTTTCTCTCAGTTGATACTAAATAACGCTAAGCATTGTTAACTCTAGAAGACTAACCATTCGTCTCCCGGACAAACGCTTACGAAATAACTTTGACTATTCTTCCGTCATAATGACAATGGATCGTTCTACTCAGTACCTATATCTTACCTTGGATACTACAGATGAGGACATCCCTTTTTCCCGAAATATTTCTGCTTGTAGTATATCCAGAACAATAGTCGTCCCAGAGACGAATGGTTATCTGTCCCGTTTGTATTAAGAAGGTATTTCTGTGTATGTTTGGAGATGTCGAAGCGTTTTCACAGAGAAAATTTGTGTGGTAGGCCAGAAGCTATCCGTGAATTATTGAAAGAATTAAGTGAGGAAGATAATTCTACTTCTGAGAATGAATCGGAAGATGAAGATTTTATTGAAGCTCTTCTTGCTCCATGGATGCAGAAGCGTCTCAACATATCAGCTTTACCCCGATCAACAAGTTCTATTATAAGCGAACTTCTAAAATTGAATTTAAACATTCAACGACCTGAACAATCTGAAATTAAAAAAAAAAGAAAAAAAATATGCATTTTGTCCATATAATTTGCGCAGAATGACGCGCAATTTTTGGTTGTTATGTTGAAGAGTTATGTGCGGAGAACATCACGCCTATATGTGTAAAGAATTCTTCGAAAATAAATAAATACTATTTTTATCCTACTTGACAATCGAGAGTTATGAAATTTATCTGAAGATAGTATGCTTTTATTTAAATTCGATGTAAAAATTGAATTTCAATACACTTCGTCTGGGAGACGAAAGGTTATCATTCTTGTTAGTTTTTTAAAGGTTACCATTCTAGGGTTAATATTTGGACAAGAATCTTTCTTTTTGTTTCATTCATCAACTCTATATCAGTATAAAGTTAATATTGAAAGTTTTATCAACTATTGAAAGTCCCGTTGTCTTCTAAAAGATTTAATTACAGTAGTATACAAAATAAATTTTTTTGAAATATTAAATAAATTATCTTCTTTTTCAATTCCAACTAATAGATGATACTCTTTCTATATATATTTATATATCTTGTTCAGATATTTAATCATTAATAAAATATTTTTTATTCATCCACTCAAGTTAAAGTAATTTTTTTTTTTGAAAATTAGTAGTGAATGAGATTTGATGTTAATATAGTTTTTGTCAAATATTGATTCGTTAATTTTTTGTTTATTAATTAAAAACTAACTTTATCTCCAAAAATCTTTTTCCCCATCTCCAAAAAAGTAATGAATTTAATTTTTTCTCTCACGCTAATGAGGTTAGGCTTAACATGTTTTATACCGATTATTTTAAACGATTATGTTTTTTTTTTTGAAAGATTGATAGTATTTAAAATTAAACATTGTTGCTTAATCGGTTTTTCGGATTCATTTTGAAATACATTTGAATTAAAATAATAATACAAAATGAAGAAAAATACAAATTTCTAATATGTTATGCGTTACAACAACCGGTGTAGAAAATGTACGACTTATGTGTGTGCGTCACACATAAGTAGCAAGATGTGTGAGAAAAAAGTCAATACAATAATAAATTTTGAAATCTGATATAAATATACTTCTTTAATAAATATTTTTTTTAAACTAATGAACAAGAAAATCCAAAATCTTCTGGAAAAACACATCAATCTTAATAAATTTAATACAACTAAAACTTTTATGGCCTTTCTGTTGAACGAAAATGTCGATAACTTTTTATCTCGTTCACTCTTGAGTGGTTGCTAAGCCATGAAGCCATAAACACTTCCAATACAGACACTTTAAACTTTCTTTAGTGAAAAGTTTAAAGTTTTCTTTTCATTGAGAAAGCAACCGACGATCTTCCATACACTTTCGAGACGAATAATTTTTTTTAATCTCCAAAATGATGGATTTTGCTGTCTAACAATTGACTTTTTATAGCACGCAATCCTATAGTACTAATAACGTTAAGTGAATAAAGTTGCGGCTTAAAGTGTCTTTGTTATGAGCCTTTGAGTAAGGAGTGCAATCGAGTTAAGAATGAAAAAATACTTTCTAAAAAGTTTCAGTTTCAGTAATAAAATATGATTATAATGTAATTATTATTTATGAGTACGATAAAATAGTTCTAATAAGTTATACTTTATAAATTATAAGATAGAGAATGTGATGAAAGAATTTAGAACATCGAAGAAATAATTTTCATTTATAAAGTCGTACTGATAATTGGAGAGTAATTGAGACAATAAGCATTGATAAAATTTTGGCAAAGTGAAAAAAATTGTAATCCATTTGACACTTTTGAAAATAAAACTAATTTAAAATGTTCCATTTTTTAACGTTAAATATTTGTTTCCATTTTTTGGAGTTCTTTTAATTTTTTTAGTTACAACTACGCGCTCAGATAAATTGAAAACGTATTTGCAATAAGTTTTTTTTCCATCATTTCATCTTTCGATTATATTCAAGATTAATTTAAAATACGCAATGAATAGTATCTTGCTTAAATTAAAAGATATTTAAATTTCTCTGTTTTTACGGTTTGGAAGATATTTTGATTTTTCTTTTGAATTTTTTTTTTTTTTTGCAGATATTTGGTGAAAGAGTTCTAATGTAACGAAAATGATTATATTTTATGCATTTAGAATAATTATTTGTGTGATAGAAAAGATATGGAACTTAGCAATGGTATGTTGCATAATAATTATTTTTATGTCATATGATAACATTACTAACGTTAAAAAAAGTATAAAAAATTATTTACATGTTTTCCTTTTCTTATATAAAAGTAGGTTATTTGTTCAGTTTGAATCCCATTTTAAGATCATTATAAAATAAAGAGTAAAATAAAATCTGCTATGCATATTTCAATGTATCATTTCAGAACATCATTTCTTGAACGGCCAAGCACCACGTGCTCGAGCAAGTTAAATTGTATTTTTATTTTTTAATTGTTTCATTGTATGAGTCACTTTAGTATTGCAAACGATGCAAAATAAACATTGTCTCGCATTTATTGTTTAAAAAATATCACATTTCCTGTTTATTTCATTTCATATAATCACCTGCTCAAAATAACACTTTTCTAGGCTTTATTTACTAAAGTCATTAACCTTTTAAAAATCAGATCTTTAGTAAATGCAATGCCAATGCGTTATTAAAAGCTGATATTTTGAGATGGTCGTGCATGTATTAAAATTTCAATTTTTCGCCTACGGATTTTATTTGACTCCACAAACCTCATTCCCAAAATAGCATCATGTTCTGATATGATTAAACATAACTACACTCATGACAAGAGAGACAGAAAATGGAGTTTGATTGAGAAGTTCAATTAAAATTTGACTATTTTCCACAAGAAATGGAGGTTGTAAAAAGAACAGGAAAACAAGATTTCTCGAATAATTCATGGCTGATTTTTTTAATAAATATACATTTTGATTGAGAGTAAAAGAATCTGATCTCATTATTCACAAGTATACAGAATTGACAATGATGATGGTGATGCCTCGCACATAACCGGTGTAAAGAGTACAAAATTCAGTAAATAATTTTTTTTTCGTGGCAATTGTATAGTTCCAGATCCCTTAAATTTGGTAAAAGGCTGCACTCCCACGCTCTTTCATAAAATTATAAAGTAAGTATCAAGCGTTCGTTTCTTAATATCGAAAAAAGGCCTAATGTAACGAAAAATAAGTTGAAAAATGGATTGAACTCTTTACTTCCTATGAACTGTACTTTTGAAAATTCAACTTACAACTACCGAACTGAATCATTTTCTTTTTAATACTTACATTACTATTAATTCTAAGTTGCAAATATTTGTTGTTGATTGTTATAATACTTAATCAATTATGAAATTTGACTTTTAAACTTTATTTTTCCCGAACCGAAATCGGAGTGTGATTATAAGATATTTAAACTGAAGGTAATGAAGATTCTTCATAGATTATGTGCGATGCTCCATAAAATGAAAAAAAAAACATTTTTTTGTCACACAGTAAAAAATGTAATTAATTTGAAGATCATGCAGAAAAAATAGTTGTTGACAGGAAACAATATTTCTCATCAATTCAAATATATTCTCATCTAATTAGTTTGTTAGATTAAGAGTTCATGCCACTGGCTACCGTATCATGCCACTGGCTACCGTATCTCTTAGAGTTAATTGGAACAAACCAAATTAGCTAATAAGCTCTTGCAAATGTTATTTGTAAATTAATAAATAATTTCTAAAAATCTTACATTGTTTCAGGAAACTTATGAAATAGGATATTTCATTTAAAAAAATATAAATCTTCATTTAATTTTATATTATCAAGAACTATTTTCTATTCATCCAAACTGACCTTTTCTTATATTCATAGGGCTGATTTAAGTATTATTTTTCAAATAAAATAAACTAATATAGTTTATTTAGTTTATTGAAATTATAATAATAAACTGACAGAAATTCAATATCTTTTATGAAGTACAACCAAAATAAAAGCCGGAAGAAGTGGCCTGAACAAAAATAAATTATTTGGTTTACAATGAATCTTATTCTAATAAAATAATGTTGCCTTAATTTTTCCAAATGAATATTTCCAAAAGAATTTTTTAATGATTTTTGATATTATAAAACTACTAAATATATTGACATTGATTTTATCTGCTTTTTTAATATCCTACCAGTAATAATATTTTAATTACCAATAATACACTTTTCAGTATTACTTTTATCTTTTCTTTATTTGCCACAATCTCACTTTCTCAACAAAAAGGTTTAAAAAAGACTATATTTTTCTGAATTTTCATGCATAATAACTGCTATATCTAGAATAATTTGACGGTACCTCACACAACCTAGTTCCAGCAAGTGAATACGTGAATGAGATAATCCGTGAATAAATTGGCAATTAACACTGATATTGCAATTTTGTATATCTTGCAATATCTGGCTCCATCAGGTGAAAGAAAAATCGTCGTAGCTTCATAACGTAAAGCCACATGCTCACATGCTCCCGTTAATGCCAAATAACTCGTCAAAACTTCACATTCCAGTGGTTCCCTACCCGATTGAGTTCACTTCATTTCGTGGATGAATAATTTCTCTTTAGAATAAAGACTCTGAAATCCTGAAGTACTGGTGTAAATTCTTAACACACGCCCGCCCGCACATGCTCGCACACACACACACATATATACTAACAAAATAATGAAAAAAATGCTGCTTAAATCTAACACACACACAAACACACACACACACACACACACACACACACACACACACACACACACA
>JAOUZG010040073.1:1018818-1031191 GCA_026289955.1 Argiope argentata
ACACACACACACACACACACACACACACACACACACACACACACACAGGGTAATTCATTGATTTTTTAAGATAATGTAAAAGACTATAACCTTAAGATATTTGTTTTGGAAAATGTTTACATCAGTTTCCGCAGGCAAGTTTTAACTATTTATCTGTCGGCAGTTAAACGTATTTTTTGCGTTTTAAATTGAAGTTTTCTGATTGAAGCATTTTTCTAGATTTTTTTTCTGTCTTTTTTTTTAAATAAGTGTACTATTGATGATACGACGAACCATCTCCAGAACATATGTAATAATATTCTGCCGATCCATTATTTAACTAAGAGAAACTATTGGTTCGATGCATCTGTATAAATCTTAAAATATGGTGGCATTATTTACACTTCACAATTGCTATTTAACATCATATTATTACGAATTGTTCTTTTAAAACACATATATAAATATATATTGTTACAGAACTTTCGCCTGTAAATCCGTAAAATTGACGATTTCGTGAAGTGGATGTATGGAGACGCCTAATCAACAGGTCTCGGTGACAGACTACGAATTTATTAAGACGGAATCCCTGATACGTATATAAATGCACTCAAATTTCACAGAGTAGGCCTTAATAGCACAACGCAGTAGAAACAATGATAATCTGGTGGAAACACTCAGGGAGCCATAGTTCGTTCAATTATCGGCCAGAGTTAAACTCAAAACCCACATACACAGCTGAGGACTTGAGCAGTTCAGGATAGCCGCTTCCATCAGATGTTGTCGCCTGTAGTGGCTTCAATTAAAAAGTGAAGACAGTGAATTTGGCCACGGCTTCTGATGAAGCATGTACTGTCCAGTCTTATTGGTTCTTTGGCCTTTTATCCTTATACTGCGGAGCTGAACAGTCTACCCTGGGAAAGATGATAGAGGGTGAGAGCGCCGTCCAATGGGACTCAGCTTTAGAGGGGTGGGTGAGTTGGGCAACAGTGGAGAATGGAGTGTGTAGCTGGTTAGAGCTTTAGCTAGGTGTTGTGGTTAATATATTGTTTATTCAAAGTCAATACACATGCAGTTACTCGTATATGTTTTGAATGTTGGAGGACATGACAGGAGTGAATTAGGTTTTGGCCTATTTAGATTAAAAGTACTTTTCTCGGGCTCTTGAAATTAGGACCTGGGATATATTTTTCGATTTCTTTTATTAATTCATTTCCCGTGGGTATCACAAACACACAGATTGGTACTGCCAGCCTTTTACATTCCCCTGTAGGCGGGCAGAGAAGTTTCTCAACCAATCGGGGCACATTGTAGTTTCTGATGGACCTATCATGAAAGTTCTCAAAGTTTCTAGTATTATCCATTTTGTCGCCAAATCTGATGCCAAGTCACCATTTACTCCCCAAGTTTGTCGCTAATCTCTGTAATTTCTGGTTCGGCCAGCAACAGGGTTGATCGTTGCCTTTTTTACGACCCATGCTAGAATGGAAAGTTACATGTTGGTAACAATATATTATGTTCGAAATCATCAAAAAATCAATCATGAATACCGTTTATAAATCATCCATTTTTCAATGAATAAAACAAAGTTCAAACTAGTCATGATAATATTACATTAAATTTTATTCATGTTTAATATAACCGTGTTGTTGTTGTGTGTTGTGTTGTGACTAATGGCACTTGCCGTGGACAAGCTTCCTCTGATACAATCAGCAGATGATTTAAGCCTAAGAAATACATTTCTTTGTTTTACAAGTAGCGCCATCTAGGGCCAAGAATACGACTTAGCTACAAACACTTCACAGCTCTTTTTAGGGGGCGGACTACATGCATCTCCGATCGTAATTTAGACTTAGAAAAGAGAACGATCACCTCTGACCCAGTACCCCTATTGATATTACTTTCGATATGGAAGACTTTGAGACCAGGAATAGATTTAACGGGCGCCAGTCACCATACACTCGGGGAATCTTTTGACCGGTGAGTTTCGGACACGTAACCTAAGGAGTGCAGTTCCAACGCTTTCTATAGAGTAAACTAAACACTTAAACGTATTTTTTACGAACGCTTTTGTATATCATTGAGATATCTGTCACCCAACCTTGATATATATTTTCAATTGGATGGCAAAAACAATAGAATTTTAACAATTCCCTTTCTTTGACAGGCTTAGAATACAGATGTGGCAAAAATAATGGTTTTTTTTTTTAATGAGTAATGGACACCGAAGACATGTGCGTGTTGCAATAAGAAGAACTAACTCAAAGCATTTTGTTGAGCATAGCTGTCAGCTTCATTATTCGCCAGAGATTCAAGAACTAACGGAACTTTATGTGTTTTCTACTTTATTTCTTCAGGAAATTTGTAAGGTGTATTAACAGCTCCGAGAAAAATATAGCTCCAAGAAAAAAAATTTAACCGATAAATTTTGTTTCGTTGTTAGAAAAAAAAAACCTTATTATTTTTTAAATTTTAATTTCTCATGTACAAAATAATAAACTAAAAATATTACCATCAACAAAAACAGCAAAAAAGTTGATTCTGCTTTAAAATTGAGGTTTTGTCTTTCAGTCTTAACTATTTTTTTATGGACATGATAAATGGAATTCGCACTAAGGAAAAGAATGAAATTTTAATGTATATTTCTTAAATTTCCATGAAACTTTGGACAAAATATGCAAAGGACAAAGGATTCCTACAAGTAGTCATGTATTTTTATTGCACAGTACAGTACCAGAATGGCGAAATTTTGTGACAATAGACAGCACAATTGTGTTACTTTCTGCCTTCCTAATATCCTTCTTTTGGAATCACTCTGTCACATTTCTCAAACTCGATCTACCTTCACGACTGCTTCCCTCTAAACAGAAATGCTGTTCGAGTATAATCACTTTTTCCTTGTCCAGAGACCCATTTCCAGGGAAAACTGAGCAATACAACTCCTTTTCCGCCACTGCAAACACTTGTAGTGGAAGCTATGTCTCGTCGACAAAAACAATCTTATGTTCGACGTGTGCGAGTTTCAGTACTGTATATTTTAGAGTATATTTTACATCATAAAGATTAGTTGTGTCATGTCTTACGAATATTTATGGTGATAAACATAGTATTACATAATAACTATTAAAGTATGCCGACTTTCTGGTATAGAGGTAGCACGTCTTCCTCATATTCTGGGAGTCCCAGTTCAGGAATGGTTGTTCTTCTGTGTGCTATCTGTTAGATACGTGACTGCGCCCCCCCTCTATAAAAAAGGGGATGTGCAAGGGACTATGACGAGTGTGGAAATAAAGTCTTACTCTTAGGCCTAGTTAGCGCTACTTGAAACAAGAGACTCATACATTTGGGTTAAAATCTGGTGATGTATCAGCGGGGCTTGTCCATGACAAGTGCCATAAGTATCAACAACACTATTATGTTAATAAATGGCAATAAATTAAGTGATTTTCAATGCATAATAGATTTTAAATGCATTTGCTTCTAGGAATGGCCTTAGAGACAAATGATAAAATGTCAATTTTAGATTTAAATTTCTTTTGTTTGATTTTTTGTACTTAGAATGTAATTGGAATGTACAATATATAAATAATCCATAGTAGTAATCGTTAAGTAATTATGGCATAATATTTTATTTTAGACATATTGGAAATTAATTAATTAGCCTACTGTTTATAACGAACAGCCTTTGGCGGCCAATTCGATAGCCAAAATTATTGAGTGTTTAGAATGATAATTATTAACAGGGATACCTTTCTTATAAACAGATTCACCTTGTAATTTGATACGACTAAAACATATAATTTCAATTAAAATAGTTTACTGTTAATAACAAAGCTTATATATTACAAAATGAAAGCGGAAGTGGAAATCATATTACTAATTTAACATTTGAGAGAAGCACGCGTTTGAATATTTTAAAAAGAGTTTAAATTCTACCATATAATTTAAAATTATTACTTCAGATAGGATATCAAGTTCAGTTTAAAATATTATTAAAGTTGAGAGAAAAATTGTACGGTAATGAAATTTATATCATTAAAAGGGCAATTTTTCTTAGTTTTAAAATGACAAAAATATTTTTTATACTATAATTGTTTTGGAAGATGTGCGTTATAAGTTTCCGTATTAGAGTCTTAACGATTACAACTAGAATTTAAATTTATATACGGGCTCCAAAACTGAATCATTTTAGAGTGAATTTCTCTTCAGATATAATCGTGATAATTTTTAATGCTACTTAAAATACCGTTTGTGAGCATTTCTGTAAATATCCGAATTTGTAGACAATCGACTCGATTTCGATGTACTTAGCATTAATTTAACGTTAATCTTAAATATTATTTCGATTACTTTTCAAACGATGGTTAAGTCTATTATTGAGCTTTTGTGAAGCCATTCCTCTCACTGAATGGCTTCCTAGGTGCCATGACAATCTATCTTCAGAACACAAATAATAATATTTTGCAGCCTATTTAATTGATAAGTAACTTTTTGAATCATTACAGCTATAAAAATTTTCAATGAATCATGCGGTCTGGTATTGCTATGAAGTCTTGCATATTTGATAGTTGACAAATTGATAGTTAATAAGATAGATTTCTGTGTCACATATGTTAGCGATTTAGATATAGAAAGAGAGTGTAAGTGTAAAAAGTTTTTCTCTCTTTTTTCAAAATAATTAGTTAAATAATTGCATATGATAAACCTGTTAGAAAATTTCATAGCTTAATATTCCTTTGGCAGAATCTTTTCAGAGCTATTAAAAATGTAACTCGCCACGTCTTCTATCTTCTGAACTAAGTGGAACTTTAACAACACTTTCCTATTCCTCTTGCTACTTACAATATTGGTACTTACAACCTTGCAATCTTTTTACCTATACTTACAACCTTACAATCTTTTTACCTATATTAAATATATTCATGAAAATTTAACAAAAAATATAATTTAAAATTTTTTAAAAAGCATAGAAATTTAGGAATTTCTTTACTACTATTCTATTTCATTATAAATTTATTTTAAGGTTTTTAGAAAAGTAAAACTAGGATGAAAGTATATTTGTACAATGGTATTTTAGGGAGTTATCCATAAAGCCTAATTCTTGCTAAATTACTTTAAATTTTAAATTTCTAAAACGCCTATTTCTACCCTGAAATTATATCTATGATAGAATTGTAAGCTTCAAATCAATCAATGTGTCATGTTATATTTCAGCAAACAAATAAATATTCTTATTTAATACTAACATTTATCGGCGACTTCGTACGCATGAAAGTTTTAATGTGTGTGTATGATAACTGACGGTCTGATCACAATAAAAAATGTTATCAAACCATATCAGTATGATGCTGTTAAAAATAACTTTGGCAAAAAAATAAATAGTTTGTTTCCAAACTTTAAAGAAATTGTCAAATATAATGAGAAGGGCAGCAGTAGCGTTTCCAATTATAAGGTTTTGATGATTGCTACAGCAAATTGATGAAAATATAGGGAAAAAAATCGATAAATGCAGAACAAATTGGAATGCACTAAAAAAAATTTAATCGAAAATAAAGAAAGTATTCGAAAGGAAGACGTACAGCAGGAAAAAATAAAGGAAATGAACAGGAACGATCGAATTACAATAACATAAAAAATGATGGCAATGTAAAACCAAACAAAGCTCTTCCAAAAAATTGCCAACCTCGAAAAGCGCCAAATGGTTGTAAATGGTTCTAAATGAAGTTTGCCCCCACAATTAACCAGTTGTCAAAGCGTAGCACCCACATCTAACCTAAAAACAATTTATTTACAATGTGTACCTAAAATAAGGCAAAACAGAAAACTTTTTATTCAAAATCGTTTTGCTGATAGTCTGGTCAAAGCAAAATCAAATCAAGAACACACTGCGCATGCCAATTCAACACCAATTGGGGCAACTCAAATGCGTGAATTTTCTAAGCCAGTTGAGATAGTAAAAAATAGAAATTTTTGATTTCCTTTATTATGTTTTATCTTGGTACTTCACCATAAACAGCGCGCAAGCAAAAAAAATCGCCAAATAATGTAGATATTGCCAAACTTCTTATGGCGATTTCGAAGCGAAAAATTACCAAATAATGTTGGATTTCACCAAATGTCTTTGTCATTTTTTGACTGTGCCCGGCAAACATAAAAGTACCTTTATTTTAATTTAAAAGTACCTAAGAATGAATCCGCAAGTTCAATTAATCAACAATGTTTAATTTTAAATGCATCGGGCACAAAGAAAATAAACAGAATAGTTTGAAATAATCTGTCACCTCATTATAAAAGTGTGAAGTCTTACTTATTTGCCGACAGGTTATTTACTTTTTAATTAATAAAAAAATTAACATTTCAATTAACCGGAATAAATATTAGCCTATGTCCTTTTCTAAACTATAATCTATCTCTGTGCTAAATTTCATCTTATTTCTTTCTAGCATGATTGACTAACATCATCCATGCAAACTTCCACATTTATAATAGTAGTATAGATTACAAGAAATGAATTTTTATAAGCTGTATATGTTGAAATAAATGTATTGAACTGGTGATTATACATAATATTGTATACATATTATTTCGTTAAGTATAGTTCATTATGTATAGTAAATTATTATAGTGCATTATATATTACCTAAGAATACTCATAAAATAACCAGTGACGGATATGTGTAATCACTAATAAATATACTGTTAGTTATGAATAATCACCGATAAGAGGACATAATCATCTGATTTAGTCACCTTTACCTTAACATATTTTTCTCCTTCTCAATAATATAATTCCAATACGAAGAAATATTTTCTAAATAAATATTTTATAGATGAACTTCAAACCCTCTTTTCAAACGAACAGATAATAATTTTAGTTAAAATAGGAAGAAAATGCATAGTGTTTCTTCTTGTAAGAAGGAACTGTTAGCTTAACCTCTGGTAAACGAAGTCAGGAAGAGGGTAGTTTATCTTGGGGCCTTTTCCGAGAGGTTCATTGTTGCTTCATAAAAGACCCCGGTTAGTTGCTGCCAGGTTCCACGGTGATAAAAGAAGAAATATTTCTGCTACAAGGAAAGTAATTAGAGATCAGGAGGACTTCAGGTTGACCTGAGATAGCGAAGTCACAAAAGAGCTCATATTAATTAATCAGCTCTACTTTACTGGTATTACGTCGTTTCTTGTTTGCCCGATAGTTTTTTTTTTCGACAAAAATCAAAGATATTTTAGTTCAAAGAAGAAAATAAAATCACTCTTTATAATTAAAGATTAAATTGTATCTGTTTGCATAATCCTAGGATTTTGTAGGTGATTCTAAGAGCTCGTTTCAGGTTTCAATAAATGTTTTATCATAATATGTTATATATTCTATTTTATATTCATAAATGGTAATATATTTAATTCTCTGAATTCCCATTATTACTAAAAAAACAGTTTTTTATTCTATACTGAGCATTTAATGCTGGTGTCTAATGGGTATCGTGTCTTCCTAGTGATCTGGGCGTCTGGGATTCGAGTCCCAGTTCACACATGGTTCTTTTGTGTCCTAACTGTAAGGTGTGTGTATGTATGTGTCCCCACTGTAAGAAAGGGCTGTGAATGTGATGAGTGAGTAGCAATTCAAAGGTGAGAAGCGTATTCTTGCTCCTAGTTGAAGCTACTACAAAACAAAAGACTCTGTTAGGCTTAAATCGCTGACAATCCCAGGCAGTTTGTCCATGAGAAGTGTCATAAGAAACAACAACAATCTAGTCGCATAGACTTGTATAGAATGAGAGTTGCTTCCAACAATATAGGATGAAATATTTTGGCACTTATTCGGAATAAAAGGTAATAAAATCTAAATAAATGATATATTTCTTTTTAAAATCAAAGATGAAAGAAATATCTAGCTACTTTATAATTGTATATATGAAAAATAAAAGAAATAAAATTGAACAATATAAGCGACATATTCTTAGATTCAATTCATTTATTCATGCAAAGAAGACCATTTCTCTAGAATGCAGTCTTTGCAATCTTTAATCAAATCTTGCAAAATTGTTTTAGAAAATGCTTGTTGTAAGAGTGCGAACTTATTTCAAAAAGGCGGAGCATTACCGAAATGAGTACTTTTGCCCTTTTATCATTTTAAATAAGCATACATCAATAAGATTTTCTTTACATTTCAATCCAAAGCGCAGTTACCATATCTTTTATGCAGAACGAAAAAGGATATCTTCTTCATTTTTTAGAAAAAAAAATGCTCAGCATTGTAATCGACTAACAGACATTTTGTTGCTGTTAGTTTCAGAGTTTTTTTGTGCAATTCGGGATTTCTTCAATTTCATGTTTATCCATCATATATTCAGAGTAGTGTTTAATATAAGAGTATTTATTAAATGTAAAATTTCTGACTGATCCAAATTTTTTTAATGTTATAACGAAATATGTATTGTTCTTTAGATATAGGAATGAGTTTCTCAAGAATGGCAGAAAGTAAAAGAATCGCTAAAAAATTCATTGTTATTCTCGTGTTCAGCTTTACAACTGAAGGGGTGCAAACGCGTCAGAGGGTAAGCCATAGAACAAACTCTCCGACCCACCACGAAGACACACGGATTAAACATAAGCACTGAATGACCGTACCGCCGCAACAGCAATTAGTGGGAACTGTCGTTGAGTCCTAATGGCCATCACCGGCCACGGTATAACCCTCCCCGAAGGAAGTACGTCCCGTCATATTCCCCACCTTATTATTTTACCCACCGGGTTGGCTAGATACAATCACCATATCGGAAGCATCTCATTCACAATTATGAGGTGCCCCCCAGCGCGTCTGAGGGTATGGACCATTGAGCACACAAGGGTAGAAGCCTGAATTCTAGCTCGCACACGTCACAAACGCTCTTTACGTGGCGGACTTCCTTTACGCATTTCATTCATTCTTCTACAGATCGTAATTTAGACTTGGAACAGTGAGTTATCAGTTCTGATTTAGTATTCCCAGTGATATTACACTCGACATAAATGAATTTGTGTGCAAGACAGATTGAACGTGCGCCAACCACCACACACAAACACGATGAGTCTTCTGTTAGTGGGTTTGAACTCGAACCCCAAGAGAGGCGAATCCAACACCCTAACAACCAGGGTATCACATCCTAATTCATTGATGATAATTCATTCATTCATTCATTAAATTAATAAGAAATTCATTAAATTTTATTAATAATATTTGAGAAAGTGTGCTAACTATTTTTTCTAAATATTTTTATAGAAGACACATATATTAATTCTTGTGAGTATGATAGATTTAACTTGTACCAGCCAAAACACACGCATAAACAAAATGTCAACTTATTACAGTTTAAAATTCTATAAGAATCTTCATTTTCAAAGCGAAACTAAGTGTCAAATTTATTTTATCTAGTTCTTTATGGTTTCCATTTGTCATTAACTTGTATTCGACTAACCAATTAGACTAACTGACTTTCTCTATAGATTTAATCTAATTTCCGTAAGGAAAAAGTTAGTGGAATGGCTTAAAGATTTTTTGAGTTATCTTGTTCATAAACAAACTTGACTCAAAGAATTTATTTATTTTCAGCAAAAGGAGATCTGAAACGATTAGATGTCTCAAAATTTTAAGTTGGGATTTTTTAAACGTTACAAAGCGTTCTCTGTAATTGACATAGGAAGTAAAAAGTGATGCCTTGGGTTACTTCAATGACGATTTTAACATGGCTACCAACATTTAACTATAAATTAATTTTTTTGTTGTCGGCCACGCTTGAAAATGAAGGGTCCCAGTTTCATAAAAATTTGAATTTATTATTCTGCCACATTAAACATAACCCACGTATTGGTATATTTAAAGAAAAAAGTTTAATTTTGTACAGAAAAGAAACCCGGTAGGTATTATATATTCGTCGGTCGTTATTATATATTTTAAAGTTCATTCGCTTCTCCTGAAGGTAGCATCTACATTAATAAGAAAATATAAAAATTGTTATTTGCTCTAAGCAAGCCTCCAATGTTGCCAACGAAGATCTACGAAACATACAATCGCGCGTATACAAATTACTGAGATAATGACATGGGATTGAAAAAAAAATAACCAAAATATATGACAGTTTTTATTGATAGCTTTGTTTTGTTTTCAACGAAATTACTTAATTTTTCCCTTCAAATGATTAACAAATTACTAGTAATCGGTCATTTCTGATTTCATTTTATTTACTTTTATTTCATATTTATACAATATAGAAAATTAAGCTAAATCTTCACATTTAAGTCATCAACAAGGAATGAAGAAGCAACGATAAAATATTAGCAAAAGAAACGGAAACAATTGAGATGTCGTTGTCATAGGAGAGAGCATCACCCCTTTTCGCCAAGGATATTTAACGCCAAATATGGCGACCCGATGTTGCCGGTGGAGGATATCTTCCTCCGGGTGATAAGATACAAGAGCGCGGAGAGTTGGCGATTTTGAAAATAGCGCCAAGAGAGTAATGTTCTCTACGGATCAACCTAGATTTCATTTGAAACCATAAAGCTACTGTAACAAAATATTATTCTAAACATCTTTAAAAAGAAATTAAATAAAAACGAGAGTATTTACAATTATTTAAATTGATATTATTGGATAGATAAAATTCTAAAGTTTTTAAACTGTGCAAAAATTAGGTTTAAATTAAAACCTAATCTTATGCAGTTGAAGAAAAGGGCCACATTTTAGCTAAATTTTTAGTTTACTAAAATGCTAAATAAATTTTCGAAATATATTTATGGTTTTGAATATTACCATCTTTAAAGATATAACATACCAAGCATAATAGTCAGTATCTGGTCAAATTTATTAGTCTGATTTCCTGACATGCAAAGTGTCAAAACACACACAGCAAGTAATATAATTTTTTTAAAATCAATTCCTACTTATATTCTTAAATAATTACAATTTTTATAAATATGTATAGAAATATGACAAGATCACAGCATTAAAGGACAAAATAGAAAGCAAATTTCCTGGCTATTTTTTATTTTCCTTTCTAAATATTTAGTTCGAACTCGCAGTTTAAGCGTTGCGAATCCAAAGCCATACCAATTGGTTTATGCCGACCTAACGATTATAATTAGTATAAATAGTTGATCAAAAAATTATACTATCATTGAATTTTCAGCGTCATTTGAGGACTCAAAGTCAATTCTGGAAACTTAAAAGGAGTGATTTTTCCACATAAGTTGGGGTATGGAATACAGATTGCAAATTTATAGTTTTCTATATTCTGTATTATTTGAATTCGAAAGTACTTCAAACTGAATAGAAAAATTCGATTAATTAACTATGTTTGGTTTTAAATACATCAATTATTATGAAAAAAAACAGAATCTTTTAAAATAATGTTAACATGGCAGAAACATGTTAACGGCGAAAAACATGTCAAGCCTAACCTCATTAGTGTTATGAAAAAACGAACTGAATCCGTTACTTATTTGTCGGCGGGGAAATGAAGAGTTTTGGCTAAAAAGTTAGTTTTAATTAATTAGTTTTAATGAATTAATTTTTGAAAAAATTGTATTAACAAATGCCGTCCACTACAAGTTTTAAAAAATTTATTTGAACTGGATTGAATGAATAGGTATTTTATTAACGATTGGGAATTTGTACAAGATCTAATTATGAAAGGAGAGTGTGAGTTAATGGAAGGAATCGAAAAAGTAAACACACATATCAACATTTTTATTACTTGAAGAAATAGAAAAAAATAATTAGACAATTTTTCCTTACGATTATAAATTCATTAAAAATATTCAAACATTTTCAGCTTTTCAATAGTGTCTTTGTAAAACAATTGTAAATAACACTTTGTAATGTCAATAATTATTGTTTCAACAAAACAATAGTCATTCTTTAAGGATTCATCGGTCCTAGTAAATAGTTTCCATTGTGCTTAGTCATAGTTTAATATAAAAATGGATTTCACAAAACAGCAAAGACGTATAAAGATTTTTTTTGTTAAATAAATTTAATAAGTGCCGATGATTTTAAGCTTACGAAATGTATCAGTTTTTAAAATAAGAGACTGTACCTAGTTTGCGAGAACGCAGCAACTTAAAACGTATGAATTTTAATCAGTTGCTGTCCAAAGATGCACGATCCGATGCAAAGCCTCCTAAGAAGGATTCGAGTATTTTGAACTTGTTAAAGATTCCGATTTGAACTATGAAAGTTAACCCAGAAAAAAAAACCCTATAATTCAATTGCTTACCCAAAAAATGTTGAATATAAGAAAAATGTAATGGAAATCTTCTTAAACTTGAAGAACAGGGTAATGAAACCAGAGCACCAGAGTTTGTACTACAGAAGAAAAAAAAACGCCAGGATATGAATTCAAATAACGTTCCTCGCCTT
>JAOUZG010040073.1:1031201-1046255 GCA_026289955.1 Argiope argentata
TCACACATGCTGGTAAATTTGAATCTTGACTATTTAATGGAGTATTCATTTCACTAATTTCATCAGTATTTTTTTCATGGTTTATGATTTTGTTATTCGGCTTTTTGGAATGAACATGAATTAAAGAGTCCTTCTCCAAATCTGCCTGCTTCCATGAAATCTTCCCACTTGCAACATTAGACATTTTATCACCAGTAAAATTTGATTGGTTATTTGCTAACTCATTGTAATGTTTTATCAGTTGTTTCGCTTTTCCACTCTCATTGGCAGATGTTAATTTATCGGGACACTGCAGAATGTGTTTGGTCTTTTTTCCTCGTCCAGGGATTAGTGGGCACTGGAGGCAAATTGACCTTTGGATTGGTCATTATTTATTGAGTTGTTTACTTTCAACTCTGTAATTAACTTTAGAATGGTGTAGTTCTTCAACAGGAGACGAACAGGTAGCAGCATTCATACCTTCCTCATCTTTTGTTGGACTTCTCCCGCTTGTGGAAATCGGATGATCTGGAGTATTTATTGCATCAGTGGTGTCATTTTTATCAGTATGTTTATCTGACATCTCCATTTTTCTTGACACTGATTCGCTTTCTGCAATGTCTTTCTTTTCATCCTTCGAACCACCTCCGTCAATAATGTCATGAATTTCATTTGCAACATTCAATTGCGTTCTAGTCCCATCAGTCATGGAATCCAAAGTAACATAGCATGAAGAAGGAGCTGG
The DNA here is from genome assembly GCA_026289955.1 of Argiope argentata. Taxonomy (NCBI): domain Eukaryota; kingdom Metazoa; phylum Arthropoda; class Arachnida; order Araneae; family Araneidae; genus Argiope; species Argiope argentata. The sequence continues at coordinate 1,031,926 of JAOUZG010040073.1, forward strand.
AAGGGGCTGGAAACTGAAATCCTTCATAAAAATTTCACAAAGATTGGGGCTCGAATGGGGAAAAATTGGTATGTTTATTAGATGATTCGAAGAACAATTAAGACTTTGAAACAAGGCATTGGGCATTTCTTCATCCTTTTCAGTCAATAGGACATTTATTTCATCAGAACTGTTGCTTATTTGTTGGTTGGTTAAAGGAGAGAAAGGAAAATTAGTCATTTGTTTGATGAAAAATTGCAAGACGTTTAATCTTTTCTGAAAGAACTTCTTGTCCTGAAAGTTTAATTAAAATGGTGTTAGGGGTCCAGGTGGGAACGTCAAGTGCTATTCTCAGTGCTATTGTTTGGATTGTATTACAGGATTTGAGATGAGTTTCAGAGAATTTTATAATGATAGAGCTACTGTAATAAAATACACTAAGTATGCTTTTATTAACGATTGTGATTAAATTTTGTGTTTTTGGGCCGTGTTTCATGGACCCTAATATTTTGAGACCTTGTATTTTTTTAAGTGCCTTATTTCTGAGACTTTTTTTTAACATTTTGATATTTTGATTAGTTTTAGCGAACGGAATTCCAAGAAATTTGATCGATTCATTCCATGTAAGTGGAAACCCGCCATATGCTATATACGGAAGTAAAATTGAGCGTCTTCTAGAGAGGTCAATTATAGCACTTTTTCAGCACAATGGTAATTTTATAATAAGAGCACCATCTATAAATACTTTCCAATGTATTTTGCAATTTAGTTTTAATATAATCCATTGAAGAATGAGAACAATAAACAAATTTATCATCAGCAAAAATTGAACACTCGACATTTGTGTCTAATGTCTCGAAGAGATCATTCATGAAAATGACAAAAAGAATCGGAGAGAGGATACTTCTCTGCTTGGAAGGCTTTTATGAAGGCGATTTGTATCAGAAATGGTATCTCGCTTTCTTATCTGAAAAGTTCTTTCTTGTAGAAAATTGTGCATCCATTTAGTGATCTTGCCTGTAATACCAAGTTGGAGACATTTATAAATGAGATAATTGATAGGGATTGCGTCATACGCACTTTTGAGATCGAGACTAACACTAACAAAAATTTGTTTCATCTTTTGTGCCTCAGATATTGCTGAATAGTTTTTATATGTTGCTGTTTGGCCATTTCTGAAAGGAATAAAACCATGTTGGTTTATGTTGATTTTATTGTCACGATTTAAATATTGAGTAATACGATAGGCTAAGATGCGTTCGAAAATCTTACAAAAAACTGAAGTAAAAGCTATTGGTCTATATGAGGCTATTTTTGTTTTATCTTTGTTTTGTTTTGGGATTGGAACTATGATAGCATGTTTCCAATCGTTTGGAAGTAAGGAGAAATTTAATTGCTGTTGAAAAATATCGATTCAAATTTGATTCAAATTTTGTAGGATTTTCTTTTTGCGTGCAGGAGAGGAGCTGGAAACTACAATTTGTGAAATTACTTTGCACATATTTTGAATTCTGCATTCAATGGATTTTTGAAGCATGTCTGCAAAAATCTGTTTGAATTTGTTTTTCAAATCTTTCGCTTTTTGATTGTAGGAATGATTCGTATTTCTCGTTGAAAGAATCGTTTAAGTCAGCAATTGCGGGAAGGTTTTTGACAGTATCAGAATATTTCATGCTTGATGCTTGGAAATTTCTGCGAGCTTCGCCAGTAGTTATATGGTTGTGGCACTTAAGCTCAAGTATTTTGTTGTTCTTTTGCATATGCTGGACATGATTTAATCTTGGCATTATGAGAGCCGTTACAATTAATACATTTTTCAGGTCCCTGGCAAGGTCCAAGGTGCGTCAATTCACAAAGATGGCAGATATCTGTTTTCCCACAAACACGGGTAGGATGGCCAAAAGAAAAGCATTTATTACATTGTCGAGTGCGGTCTATAAATAGCTGGATGCGCTGGTAAACCAAATTTTGACAGAATCTGACAGAGTTGTTCCCAGAACTATTATTAAGACTGGTGATGTATCCTTTGCAGCATTTTGTTTTAAAAATCTTCGCATTTCAATCACAGTACGATTATTTTTATCCTGAATTTCTGCTGCTAGTTCATCCATCGGAGTATTTGTTGGTATGTCAAACAGTTAGAACCGAGAAGTTATGTTTTCACATATCATTTCTGTTTCAATATCTTTATCCATAAATTTATTCAGTGACAATTACTGCACAACACAAATTGGGTCCTTTGTCGTTAATAATACATACCTAGCCGGGTGTATTTCATGTTATCAGCTGAACCATGTCTATTAATAATATTTTTGATGATACCTTGCACTAGAAATAGATTTAATTGGGGTAATTTATGCATTTTGTCCGCATTCGACAGAATAATATTAATCTCTTGATACTGATTTGGTTGGAGGCCCATAACATGCTCGTTGGTGGATTTATTATTTCTATTGTAATTATTATTTTGCATTGTATTCATATTCAGTTGCTTGACTTTGTTCATGACTGCATCATCATCAGTTGACACAAAAAAATATCCGAATTCTTTTTGCAAAGTAGATGATCTTCTTAAATCTTCAAAAATATAATGACAGACAACCTTACCTTTTAGAAACACTATATAATGAGAGCAACTGTTAAATAACACTGGAAAACAAATGTTAGAAAAACAAAGATTGAAGGCACAAGGAACGGAAAGAGATACAGCCGTCACTCGCAAATTCAAAATTCCAATAAAGTCTCCAAAGCCATTGGTTGATATTTAAATAAACTTGTAAATATCAATATAAGGAGTTGAGTTGTTCGTATCCTTTCCCAAAATTATAAAATTTTGAAAAATGCTTAAATAATAAATGAATAAAAATGAAAATAGAGGTTAATTTAAAATGATGTCCCTTTAAAAAAGGCGCGTGGGACCTTTGTTTACATTTTAAAATTTGAATTTCTAGGCCTTCGTATTTATAAAACTATACATATAATACATTGCTAGATTCAGCAAATTTTCTACTGTTTTTTAAAGCAAAAATTGAAAAATGTATTTTTTTGATGGTATAAACCGTCTCAGTTCCCTTTTCAAAGAAGAAGGCCTGGAGCTTTCTACATTCATGATTTTGTTGTTGTACGATCTGATTCTTCAGGCTGAAATTGCTTGAACAAAAAATTATTATTTTGGCCACTCATACTATGGATGCACGAAGTGAAGATTTGGTCTTGGTACAACAGGATAAAATTTGATCTTATTGATTTTGGATACACATATAAGTATTCACAGTTTCAATTATTCATAAATTCATTTGTCAACCTACTGATATAAATAATTATTTTGCGGTAGACAGAACAAAAATCATACACAGAGATTGTCAGCAATTTATATATGGTGACGCGGTTTCGATTGCAATCTATTTAGCCTGCAAAAAAGCAATATGCATACTATGTAAATATAATTAATCCGTTGATTATAAATAATAACCTGTAATTATGCATAATCACCACTAAATTTGGCAGTGAATATGCAAAACCACCATCGGTGATTGTACTTAATTACCGATTGTTATATATAATCACCAGTTTATGACTTTTACCGAAACATATATAGAAAAACCAATCTTATAATAACAAGAAGAAAATAATGAGGAAAATACAAAGTATTGTAGTGTATGCAGTCAAATATACAAGAAAGATATATATTGATAGCCCTACATAATATGTGAAGTAGAAAGAATTTAAAACTCACTTAAACATTTGACAAAAAATATAATTAAAAGTTAAGTATTATTCTGGAAGAATTTTGTTGTCATTTTGCCCAACAAAATAAGCATTATCATTAATTCGATTCGAATTTCTGTTTCTTTATTTCTAAAAGCTGGATTCTTTTATTCATGAAATAATCTAATAAAGAACTGATGAAAATGATAGGATTATAAATGAGTACAATATAATAATTTTCAAATTATTTTTTTTCTTATTTTCCTTTGGATGGAGCTATTAATGTAACTGAATTATTTTGGAGGAAAAAATAGGAAGTAAAATGTTTTGAATAATGCAAGTATCAATATTCGAACAAAGAACTATTTTTCTATATTCAAAAGAAAGACTTATACAAAGTACGATTTCAAAAATGACAAATTAAAAATAACAAGGTTTGCAATAATAATAATAAAAAAATACGACTTTAAATATATTTTTCATTATAAGCCTAATGGAATTCAGAAAAAAAACATCGTTTGGCATCTTGTACTTCATATTACATTTGTCATATTGTAGAATAAATGAAAAATGAGTTAAAATAAGCCAAATGAAAAACTATCAACACCCATTTTGAAGATTTTGATAACTTGAGGTATGCGTTGCAGGTAATTTCTAGAAATTATTCGAAATATAATACTTTTTACAACGAAAAGAAAAATCAACAAGTTCTCTTCCCACAAAAATGTTCAATTATATGGTATATTGTGATGAAAGAGGAAAGTAAGCAATAAATATAAAGATTATGGGCTCCACCATTTTAACTTTAAAGAACAGGATTTTTATCGATATGCATGTAATCGATATGCATGTTTTTGGCACAGTAATATTTTCGACAAAACTATCATTTTTTTGTTTCATAATTGATTTAAAAAGCAAAAGTTAAAAAAAAAACGGTACTTAAGCATAGATCGTCGACGCCAATGATTTAGTAACTCATTGGCGATGGATTCGTATTTGGCGATAAACCGTTGACACCAACAAACCAACAAAATGGCGAAAGACAGTTAAGGTTTAAACAATTTTTTAAATAATAACGGTTTTTAACCAATATCGGCGTTGCTTACAAATTTGGCGATAAAGATCGACAATCTTTATCGCCAAATACGTAAGTACCAAAAAACAAATTTGAAATATATTTTAAATATAAAGTTTAAAAAAAAGAAAAGAAAGATCTAAACGTAAAGAAACAAATGAGAAATTAATTAAGTAAAGAAAAGATAGTATCACCACACTAAAACAAATCTAAGACATTTTCTAAAAACGAAAATTTTTCTGAAATAAAATAGAAATCCCAGAATTACTTATAAAGCTCCTGAAAATTAATTCATGACATCGAGAATTTCAATAAATCTTATTTTCATCTTCACATGAAAGATACAACTTTGTCTCTACAGAAACATAATTTAATTTATATTCAACGCTTCCAGTGCAAATTTAAGTTACAACACTGCGAGATTATTCTTTTTACAAAGGATAAGGGACAGGAAAAATTAATTCAATTGAAGACATCAGTTCGAAAGAGACAAGAAAAGTTTGAAATGTCGAACTATTCAAGAGCTTATAATTTACAAAGGATATCAGGATCTTTGGAATTAATTTATTTTACTTGACTTCTTAAATATATATTACTTGGAACTTGATGCATTTTTGGCCGATATTCGAGAAATAGCTTTCGAAGGAGAAATATTTTTTTTCCAAAACTCAAAAAGAATGAATCTTCTCTTATAGCCAAGTGAACTTGCAAAGAAAACATGAAGAAGGATATTTATAGTCATAACTTTATTTATAAAATAGTTTGCCTTAAATTATATATTGAAACAATTGAGAATAAAAAGCATTTAAGACAATAATATTCTAATGCGATAAACATCTTTTGGATGTGTTCTAAACTTTCATTTCGTGTCTATTTGGATGCGTGTCAATTATATTTTTCAAATTTATAAGGTGTATTTTTAAAAATTGATTTATAGTAAAGCTTGAAATGCATTATCCCAAAGATTGTAAAGTTATTTCGAAAACAAACAAACAAGTAAAGAATAATCAAAAAAGTCAATTAGAAAAGTGTATACTAATTTTTCTAGATAAAGGTTTAATTGTAACAAAATATATTAATTTGTCTTAAATATAAATTAATTAAACTTTAATATATTATATTTAAAACTCAATTTGAAGGTCTATTTATTATCAAAACATATTACGTATGAATTTAAGTATATATATCTTACAATCTTACTAACAGTGTCTATATTTTAAGAAAAGTATTCTTCGTTTTCCGTTTCTTCCGAATTATAACCTTTAATAATAATCAGTAATTATATCATTTTTTAATATTATATCCGAATTATATCCTTTAGTAATAATCAGTAATTATATCATTTTTTAATATTATATCCGAATTATATCCTTTAGTAATAATCAGTAATTATATTATTTTGTTTTGTTTTAAATTATATTATTCAATACCACAATTGTACTTTAGACATTTGAGAATATTCTGATTACTTTTTTAAACATTTTTCTACATTATTAAAAAAAGGTAGAGATAATCATAAAAAAAGTTTGCAACAAAATAAAATTACAAACAGTAATATAATGGCTTTCATTCCTTCAAGTTCTACATTTTCACGCACTCAAACTATAAACTTTCAGATGCTAAATTTATTTTTTTTAATTCCATTTCCCTTTTGCAAGCAAAAAGTCGCCAAATAATGTAGAATTCCGCCAAAAATCTTACATATTTAATATAGAATTTCGCCAGTAACAAATGTAAAAAATAATGACAATATAATAATGTCGCCAAATAATGTAGAATTTCGCCAAATTTTAAAGGCAAACATCGCCAAATAATATAGACTTCCGCCAAATTTTGTTGGCGATTTTTCATTAAACCTGAACATCGGAGAAGTATGATTATTCAATCAAAACAAATAAAATAGGTAGAAAATTCTTCTTTGAAATATGTAGAAAATATGAATGTATGAGAAAGCTGAAATTTATTTAATCTCGTCAACTGCATATCGAAATGATGTACAACATTTAGCATGGTCGATTTGATTAAAGATTCATGCACAGCGTAACGGAGAGTTTCATCAAATTCCACCACACTCAAAGTCGCCGAAAACCTAATTACAAATTGAATACTTCATTTAAAATCGAATCATCTGAAACGTAGCATAACTTTGATTAAACAGACTGGAACTGAATACGATTTGCAAATCATTTCTGATGGATTAAGCAAAATTTGCTTAATTAAATGATGTTTAATTGTGATCTGGAAAAATGGAACAGAAATTGGAAGTTGGAACATACATTACAATTATTTAAAAGCGAATATTATGATCCATATAGTGACATCATCTATAGCTTTTAAATAATTGAATTCTAAGACAAAAAATCGGATGCTTTTTATGAAGTGTGAGGATTATAAGTCAAAAATTTATAATTTTTGTGTAAGTGAAGTTAAAGATTTCTTAAATAAATATAAAGACCCACCATCGGTGGAAGTTTTAAAAGACACTATAAATGATCCTTGATTTTAATTTCCTACTCTAAATTCTTATATGTATGAAATTAAATACATATAAAATATTGATATAAAATCAGGGAGTAAAACATATATGTTTGAATTCTTTTTATTTATATAAAACTGATGTCAGTGCAATGACTAATTAATATCTTTTTAATTCCACGTATTGAGAATCAATCATTCCTGTTCTATCTAGTGTTTTTGTCAAGTGAATAATCCTTTTCAAATTTAAGAAAACACTTTTTACGTTTTTAAGCAGTTGTACCGATTGAAGGTTGCGGTACAAACCTGCGATTCTAACGTCTACGATACCTAAGTCGACTTCGGTATCGTTGACGTTATCTTGTTTATGAAGCTAGCGCCACAGTACTCCCCCACCAGTGAGTCGGCGGAGGTACGAACAATTTTTAAAGCGTCCAGAGTTATGGCGAGTTGCTGCTAGCGTCAAGTGTGTCTGACGACTTTGCTTTGCTTGCGTGAAGTGGGGTTGTCGGCTTTGTTTGCTTGCGTCAAGTGAATTTGACGACTTTCTTTATTTTTGCTGCGGGTAGATGGCGCCACGACTGTTGCAGGAGGTTGCGTTGCCAAGGTCACCAATATACAACTTGAAGGTCGTGATACTGAACCTGCGATCAAGATAAAGAATTGCCTGTGGAAGAGTGTTCTTTTAATTAAAGTAAGATATCAAGATAAATTTATCATTTTGTGCGTATTTTGCTTTACAGACAAAAAAAACCTTGCGTTAAAGGAATTCAAAAGTAAATAAAAAAGAAGAAATTTATTGTAGTGTAATTTGTTAACTAATATAGAAAATAAAGTTAAAATATTAAGATTTCTTAGGTGCTAAATTTAACAATAAAAAATAACTTCATGGACATTCAAAAATATTTGTATCCAAGTATTATTTAAATAAAAATGATCATTTTACCTTCAAGCTTTTTCCCGGAGCAAGAAGAAATTTGTAAAGTAATCGGATACAATCAATTCATGTGAAAACTTTGATTTGCATCATATATTCATTACGATCATTCCTTTTTGGTGAACTGTAGCGCCAAGAACTCGGTTAAGAATTATAGGTTTACAAAACTTTATATTTTTCAGTGTAAACTTTTTTCGATTTTATTATTATTTGCTACAGCCAACAAGAGTAATTCGTTGAAAATGCAGATTGCTCTTTTATAAAATGTTTTTTTCCAAAAAATATATGAATTGAAAAAGAGTCCCTCAAACTCTATTTTAGCTTATTTCTGTGATTCATATTGCCCTTAACAGTTTGAATACCAAAATGTATTTGTTGTGGTTATTGTTGTTACTTATGCACTTGTCATTGGACAAGCCCTGCTGATGGAAGCATCACTAGATTTATGCCTAATTAGCGGCCGGGATGGCCTGGTTGGTAGAATGTTAGACTAGCACTCCTTAGATAACGGGTTTGACGCTCATCGGCCAAAAAATTCCCCGAGTGTACGACGACTAGCGCTCGCTAAATCTGCTCGTGGTCGCCAAGTCCTCCATGTAGAGAGTAATACCAGTGGGGGTACTGGGTCACAGGTGATCGTTCGCTGTTCCAGGCCAAAATTCTGATATGAGATGAATGAATGAAGTCCGCCCCCTAAAAGGGGTTTTGACGTGTCAGTAGCTAAGTCTTTTTCTTGACTTTAGATGGCGCTACGTGTGAAACAAAGAGCGTCTTTCTTAGGTTTAAAATCTGCTGATCGTATCAGCGAAGTCTTGCCCATGGCAAGTTCTATTAGTCACAACACAATAAGCCTAATGAGCGTTTCTTGTTTTCGAAGTAGGGCCAAGAGTACGACTTAACTACACACTCATCACACTTTTGCTTGCACAGCTCTTTTTCCCTGGTGGGCACAGTCACACATCTCCCAGATAGTACACAGAATAAAAACCCTGCCCGAAACGGGACTCGAACCCGGGACTCCCAAAACATGAGGAAGACGCGCTACCTAAAATTTATTTACTCTGTACTTTATATTAAAGGGTTTTAATACAGTGCTTAGGAAGGATATCAAAAAGTTTTTTGGCTCAAATGTTGAAAAATATTCAGAAATCAGTTATTTCAAAGTGTTTAACGGAAGAAACGAGTGAATTAATGATGATGATGTCGTGTCTACTTTTTACCGCGGAAATAGGGGTGCAGTAGCTTCTGAGGGTAAGAACCCCTGAGCACCCTAGGGCAGAAGTCTGACTTCTAGCTCATATGAAGATGAAACACACACACATACGCTTGCACAGCCCCTTTTTACAGGGGGCACATTCACACATCTCACAGACAGCACACAGAAGAAAAACCATGCCCGAACCGGGACTCGAACCCGGGACCTCCAGAACACGAAGCAGACGCGCTACCTCTGTGCCAGCAAGCCGGCGTGAATTAATGATACTTCTGAAATTAGACTACAGATTACCGTACATGTAAAATTTTTAATAATACTATGGTTTCATGCGTCTGGCCTTTATTAGAAAAATTCATGTGCACTATGACGGGAACCTTTTTCAGAGAATTAACCCTAGAAAGGTAACCTTTAAAAAACTAACGAGAAGGATCACATTTTGTCTACTAGACGAAGTGTATTTAAAATTAACTTTTAAAGCTAATTAAAATAAAAGCAAACTACCTGCAGATGATTTCATAACTCTCGGTTGTCAAGTAGGATTAAAATATTATTTATTTATTTTCGAAGCAATCTTTACACATATATACGTGATGTTCACCGCAAATTGCTCTTGGACATAACAAACAAAAATTGCGCGTCATTCTGCGCATATTATATGAGCAAAATGCACAAATTTTTCTTTCTTTTTTAAAATTTTTTGGATTGCTTAGGTCGTTGAATGTTTAAATTCAATTTTAGAAGCTCACTTATAATAGTCCTGGTTGATCCGGGCAAAGTTGATATGTTGAGACGCTTCTGCATCCATGGAGCAATAAGAGCTTCAATAAAATCTTCATCTTCCGAATCATTCTCAGAAATAGAATTATCTCCTTCACTTAATTCTTTCAATAATTCACGGATAGCTTCTGGCCTACCCCACAAATTTTCTTCGAGGAAACGCTTCGACATATCCAAACATGCACAGAAATACCTTCTTAATACTAACGGGACAGATAACCATTCGTCTCTGAGACGACTATTGTTCTGGATATGCTACAAGCAGAAATGTTTCGGGGGAAAGGAATGTCCTCATCTGTAGTTCCCAAGATCAAATAAAGGTACTGAGTAGAACGATCCATTTACCGTTATAGAAGATTACTCAAGGTTATTTCGTAAGCGTTTCTCCAGGAGACGAATGGTTAGCATTCTAGTGTAAAAGAATACTGCTTTAATGCCTGATAACTTGAGTTGAACCTAAATTTGAAGAAAATTAAAAATAGTAAATTTTTCCAATGAGTTAGTTGGTCGACAAATGCACTTTGTTTTCAAAGAAAAGTTTAGATAAATGTTTGGATAAACCAAATCTTTTATTTCGTATCAAAAAGAAGTGCCTGATTAATTTGTATTTAGTTAATATAATCAATTTTAACTAATATGGAAAATATATTTATGCTTTGAATTCACTCAATTCCAAATGTGTCTTTTACGAGGAAAACAATGATAGTTGAAAGTTTAGGAATTAAAGGTTAAATAGATAAATTTAGATGAATTTTGAATGAAATTTATTCCTGAAACAAAGCACAAGTATAAATCTCACCAATTATTCATGATTAAGGATTTCATCAAAAATAGCTCCCAGTTCCCAAAATATTATTTAAAACTTAAGCTTTAAGCTAATTTGTTTAAATGAAGACTTTCTATAAAATTCACTTATCCTAATTAGTTCCCTCAAAAGAACTAATTATCTTAAGTTCTTCATCAGTGAAACAAAAAAAAAATTCATTGCAAAGGAAAATCAAGTCTGTGAAAAAGTAAAATCATTATTGGTTTCATTGATTTTGGTATTCTAACAGATCTTTATAATAAATTGATACAACACCTTATTTGTTTTCTTTTTTTATGACAAAATCTTTTTTAATGCAATTTGGTTTAGTTGGTTGATTTGCAAACTTCAACAGTATAAAAGCTAGCAAAACTATGCATAGATAAAAGATGACGGCTTTCTGGCACAGAAGTAGCGCTTCTCCCTCGTGTTCTGAGAGTCCCGGGTTCGAGTCCCGGTTTGGGTATGGTTGTTCTCCTGTGAGCTGTCTGTGAGATGAGAGAAAAAAGTAAAAAGAGTCCCCCTGTAAAAAGGGACAGTCAAAGCTAGTGTGGAGAGTATGTAGCTAAGTCGTACTCATGGCCCTAGTTGGCGCTACTTCAAAAACAAGAGACGCTCCTTTCGGCTTAAATCTGCTGCAGTATCAGCGGTGGACTTTTCCGTAATCAAGTGCTATAAGTAACAACAACAACATATAAAAGATTATCATTTGAAAATTTTCAGGAAAAAGAAAACGCTCTCATGAGGATTTCCATACGTTCACAAATCTTTTATAAAAATTGAGATGAATTACGAATAATCTTTTTTTCTATTAATCTATAATAACAAAAAGATAAATATGTGTCGATTACATAACCTATTAAATGACAATTATATACACTCATATCCATAAATTAAGGTCAATTGAGAGTCACACGGGAATCGAACTCAAAAATACATTTATAGCCGGTAAAATGACTACACCCATCTTCAAAAATCATGTGCAAATTGCAGGAAGCCACCAGATGGCATCGATAGTACGTCACAATAACGAGATTGTAAGAGAGTAATACATAAGGAAAACAGGTAAAAATTAAAGGTACTTCCGTATTAGACAACCTGCACCAACGGTCGCCAATGTTTTAATTTGGATTAATTTTTTTTTAATTTTAACGGATTTAATTTTAACGGACGGATTAAAATTTGGAGATAAAGTTGACCGGTATAATGCATAAGTAACAGATTAAAATTGATCGACAACAATTTATTATTGCAATAAACGAATAGTTATGATAAAAAGGACACATTAGAGTGAATTTTAAAGCAAATTATCGCCTGTCTGAAATGTGGTCTTACCCATCTGAAAGTATCCCAGGAACTTGAAACTGCAGAGAATGTCACCTCAAAGGTTTGGTAACGATTCCAAGATGATGGTAATGTGAGTAGATGTTACAACAGAAGTCTCCCCTGGTTGGTTGGTTGAAGTTTAATGGCACAAGAGCCATATTTGGCTAAACTGCGCCAATCAAATGGTAAAAGAAGTGTCCCCCGAGTTACAACGTTGAAAGAGGACTGATATATGACAGTTGATACCAAAAAAGATACATATGACGTGTCTCGTCAGCTCTCTTCAGCCAGTGGTACGACAGTTTCATGTCAGACCGTGTACAGACGCTTATGGCAAATAGGCTCATGGGCTTGTCAAAGGTGTTTCACTTACTGCAACTCACTGTCGCCTGAGATTTACCTGGAGCAGAGATCATGCATTGTGGACAGCGTAACAGTGGGCTTGTGTAATGTATTCCGAAGTGTCCAGGTTTTGCTTGCAGTCTGATTCTTACCGGACGTTAACAGTGGTAAAAAGCCGTGATTGAAATATACGATGAAAATTTGATATTGATTTCAATTTATTACAAAACAGATTATATTACAAATCATTTTTGTGTTAATTTTGAATCCTTCCGAATATAAAAATTTAAAATTCGAATTTTGAAATGTTAATTTTTTAAAAGTTTTGAAATAAATGCAAGATACGTATTTTAATATACTTGGGGTTTTTTTAATCCGTAAACCCTATTACACTATATTTTACAATAATAGGAATAGCACTTAATATCAAAATATTAAGCAATATATGTGTTCTTTTTTTAAACCTTTGCACTCCGATGGTGCCTTTGACTCACCATTCAAGATGGTGCATCATTTTGACGTTTTATTTATGTATTTTGAAAATTTAATAGTTAAAAACTCCCACATAATGTTTAAGAGATATAGTTTAATTTTTCAAAGAAATTCGACTTAAAAGAATTATGCATATTTATTTTTCATTGCAAATCTTTGTATTAGGGGGATAATTTTACTTCTAATTTTTTTCTGGAGTGAAAAGGGTTAATACATTTCCAAAAATATTAATGGGAAATGCAGTTTTTATTTAAGAGAAATATCAAAATACATTTAAACCATTACATTAATGGATATGTATGAAAACATTTAGATATGGATAAACTTTTCTTAACCAAATTCCCATTTGAAAATGAAAATAAAATTTTACTCTAACATATTACATTATATTTTACAATAATATAAATAGCACTTAATATCAAAATATTAAGCAATATATGTGCCATTTTTTAACTCTTTGCACTCCGAGGGTGCCTCTGAGGCACCAATATTTGCAAATAAAATAGTAAGTATTATTATTTATCTATTCCCGAAGATAATAAAAAATAATGCAATGTTAATTTTTGCCGCTTATAATAGTTTGGGGAGTAATACAGGATTAAAGATTAAAATGTATACAGAAATAATGTCTTTTGGGGCAAAAAGATTTATGTGTGCACATAAGAAAAGTGCTTAGAACTTTTTTCTGTCCTAATTGTTCTTTAACCACAAGCAGCACAGATATTTTTGGCGAATAAAGAGTAAAACGAATAAAGATGAATAAAATTCTAGAAAAATATAAGTATAGATATAAATAATCTATTCATTATTGAGTATAATAAACATTTTACTTAGATTAAGAGCCATTAAGCTTTTGGGGCCTCTAGAAAGAAATATATCTGGAATTTTATAATGGTAACTTTTGATCAGTATTTTTTGATCAAAACTGATTTTATTATAGTGTACGCAAATGGATGTTAAGAAGAAAAATGTGGATTTGTATATTAGAATATTGTGATAAAAATTCCATCAAATTTAATTAATGATAAGTTGTTTTAAAAGCCTATAATCCTTATTTGAAAAGATTATGAATGTTACAGCGTAGCAAATACTCTTAATTGCATACCTTTATAGCGATTGTTACCTATCTTCGGCAACTAACTAGTTTGATAACACACACACACACACACACACACACACACACACACACACACACACA
>JAOUZG010040073.1:1059524-1071715 GCA_026289955.1 Argiope argentata
TAATCTTTCATTTTCTTCAGATATGTCATATGTCACATTGTTTTACATCGTGAATCTAGGTATCAACGTTTAAAACAACTCTTTCTTGTTCAGATACCAACATAAAAAGTTGTTAATTTAAAATAAGGATTTTACTAGGATGATTGCATATAGACTAGGACTTCGCTCATCAAAACGTTTTGCGTTTTTATTAGTTTGAAAAGATTTTGGTTTTTATTTAAAATAATTCAGTTCTGTCAATTTTTTGTGAAAGTTAAGAGAAATTTGTGTCTAGGACGATTAATATTATTAGTTAGAATAAATCTGGTTACATCATTTAGGATGGTACTTACTGCAATTTTCTAAAAATTTATTTCTATTTAGAAAACAACTATCCTTATTAAAAAATCAATATATTCATAAAAAAAGTAATTCTACAAATTTTACTTCTAAATAAAATTTTAATATGATATGAAATCCATTGTGTATATAAGTGCAAATTTTAATTTTTTTTGTGAAAAAGAATGTAAATATGTTGAAAATTCAAATTACTTAATTGCCCGAAACCAATAGCCATAGAAAAAAAATATCGTTCATTGCAATAAAATGGAATTTAATGAAATAAAGTATTAAATAAATAAAATCAGAATCCAATTTTTTTTATTTAAAAAAAAATTCTTCAAATTTTGATATGTTTAGATGCACAAGAAATACAAAAAAAGTATGATAATTTACTCTTTTCAAGTAACCTTGTTTTTAAAGTTAACTTTTCTGCTTTATTTTAAAACATATA
Organism: Argiope argentata; assembly: GCA_026289955.1. Taxonomy (NCBI): domain Eukaryota; kingdom Metazoa; phylum Arthropoda; class Arachnida; order Araneae; family Araneidae; genus Argiope; species Argiope argentata. Next base: position 1,060,297 of record JAOUZG010040073.1, read on the forward strand.
TAACACATCAATAAAATTAGAGAAATTACAATTAATTAATAACTTTTTTTTATTTTTTAAAATTCATCTAATTGAATTTAAATAAAATATTCGTTATCGTTAAATAAATTTTTTGAAATATAACGAAAATATACTTTCATGAAATTCAAATACAAGCGATACTATATATCCTTACAAATTCAATTAATGTCTTTTCCAAGGTATATTTTAGATAATTATTATTTTTTCATTTCGAAAGAAATAAATATTCTTTATTTAAATAATATTTTCCCCATTAATTTTTTTTGTATTGCTACACTAAAAAATTACTGAAACCGCTCTTTATTTATAAAAGGGATTTGAAGTTTATAAATATTTAAAACTAAGGAATTTTATTACGTTTGCAGATATTTGATATTAGTTTAGAAAATGTAAACATTTACCTAACTTATTATCTGAAATTAATTTTACTTATAAAAATTATTTATTTTGATAGTTGGAATTAAATGAGCGTTTTTAAGTTTGCTAGTTTACCATGTGAGTTAGGATTAAAAGAAAAAAAACATCAGTTATTAAAAGTATATAATTTGTTACTTTAATAAGTAATTTTTGCTTTGTTTGGAAATTTTTTTTGTATTTCTATGTTTTAATAATTTTTATATTTTGTATGTTCGAAATAATAATTCTCAGTTTCAGAAACGATCTATAATTTTGTCAACCCTTTCAATGCCAGCCGGCTTGTTTGGGGCACTTTGGGAGTTTACCCTTAAAAATGAAGTTTATTAGAATTATTTATTAGAATATTATTAATATTTATTGGATTTATTATTTTAGATATTATTTATTATTTAGACATTTATTTAGAATATTATTAATATTAAAACAAATATACAAAACTCAACTTCATTAAGAAACTTAAAGATTTTGAGGTAATTTCTTTTGATTGGCAAATAATAGAAAATGAAACTATCACAAAGATGCAACCCCATTTCTTCCTATTTAAAAAACGTTTTTTTTGTGGCTCAAATTATTATAATGGGTATGAATATTTCAATAAAAGAAAAATTATAGCATTGTAATTTTGAAGCGGTGTTTGATAAAAGCTTTGATTTGAGATTTCTTTTTCCAAAGTTGACAATTTTAGATGCTAATAATTGAATATGATTGTTTATTTCATTTTAAGAATCTTTATTAAAAGTAGAATCAAATAATATTCTTGAAATTTGTTAAAGAAAATTCATACCATTTATACTTGCTTTTAATATTACTTTGTTTTAGATTATTTTAATCTGAAGATCAAGTTTGAATGAATCAATGACAAAACAAAAATTTTATTTCTTTAATTAAGTTTAGTTTCTTCTACACGGAATTGAAATCATTCACCGAAAACTCAATGTCAAAACAAACATTTTGTCGTTTCTTTTGAAAACAAATTCCTTGCTCGGATATTAAAAAAAAAACATATAGAACTATTTCTTAGAAGAATTGGTTGTAGATATCCTTCGCCAACAACAAATATAATATTTCCTTTTGATATTTTGTCTTTGGAAATAGGATACTGAATGATACGATGAAATAAACAGAGGAAAAGTAACTTGTATTTATTTTTTGGGATGTAGTTCCTAATAAGTTTTCCATGGAACAGTTGAAGATTATTTGGAAAACTTCCTTCAATAAAAAAGCTATTTTCCCCAACTGTTTTCTTTCCAGAATTAAAGGGAACCGAAGTTTTTATTGATTATAACATGCAAACATGAATCTATATATTTGTCGTATCAAATAAATAAATACTTTTTTTTAAATAAATGATTTCAATGAACATTTATTTTGTATTCTGTCTACTTCAAATAAATTGCAATCTTACTCAAAACGGAACATGACATTTTTAGAAATCTTTTACTTTTAGATGTTTAGAAGAAAATATAATTATTTAATATATATATAAATTATATATTACATTGTTAAATAGTATTTTAATTAATACTATAATTAGATTGTGTTCAGTCTATTTTAAAACGGATTGCAATAGACTGTAATTGCTAAAAACTGATCATGACATTTATAGAAATCTTTTACTTTTAGATGTTTGGAAGAATATATAATGCGTTCATATATATTTAAAGTATATATTAAATTATCAAATATTATTTTCATTATTATTATAATTAGATTTGTTTCATAAAATTATATGAATTAATTGGCTATTAATGTATATTATACTATTTAATGAAGGCTTTATATTTTACATCAATGTCACCGTCATTAATTTTTTAAAAAAACTATAGATGATAATTCTTCAGTTCACGAACATTTTTCTAATTAGTTTTATTAAAAAATTCCGTGAAAAAAAATCGTTTGAAAATATTATAGTAATTATAAAAGATATTTTAATCAATGATAAAACTCATTTAAAGACGTACCAGAATTTCCAATTTCTATTTTCCTTCTAGTGTTTCATTTTTTTAAAAAAATTTCATTCTTTGTTAAATTATTTCTCTTAATATTAAAATAATCTCCTTTTTGAAAAAAAATGATTGGGCAAAACTAGTTTTGAATATACATAAGTCCAACTTTTTCGGACTTGATGCATAAAAACATGATCGAGGATTTATCCTTATTCCGTCCATTGTTGTTGTTATTCTCGTATTCTGCTTTGCAACGGAAGGAGAAGTGCAGTAACTTCTGAGGGTAATAACCCCTGAGCTCTTGAGGGCAGAAATCTGACTTCTAGCTTACACACGTCTCATACCCTTTCTACAGGGCAGATTTTATTCACGTATTTCCTTCATTCATCCACTGAACGTAATTTAGATTGAAATTGAAAACGATCACCTCTGACCCAATACCCCCGTACCATTACTCTTGACATAGAAGACTTTGTAACCAAGACAGATTTAACGAGCGCCAGCCACCCCACACACGGATTCAGTCCCTTTCATTGCCTAATCTTCCTTAAAAATTTTTTTTAATATTAGACATAGTTAGAAATTAAAGATAAATAAAGCATGAATAGCCGGTAGAAAATAATAAAAAATTTGTAATTGCCTGTTTAGCGAATATTGTAGAATACATTCTCTATCGGAAAATCGACAAAAAAGATAAAGGAGTATCAAATTTTTCAAACTTTTTCAGTCATAAAAAATACTACATAATAAATGTTGGAAAGGATAAAATAATTTCAATATTGATAACTATTAAAGAGAATAAATTAAACGATAACTGTAAAATTAAGGAATATATATTCATAAAAGAAATTTATCGTATACTACAGTTTAGGCATTTTTTCCCTCGAAGAGCAATTAATTAGAAGCTGATATCTAGCAAATAAATACTATAGTTTACAAATCAAAAACTGTTTTTGATGAAAGGTTGAAATGTGTTGAATTAATAAATTAAAAGGAATTTCAACTAAATATAATTTCAAAATCACAAATCAAATCATCGCTGCAAGTTGATTTTGTGGGAAGGATTTGTCTGTCTTTATCTTATATTTAAAATTGTTAATTAAGCATAAAAATATCATGGGATCAAACACATTCAAATCATTGCAATTAACATAAGCATAAGCGTAGTTATTAAAATATTTAAAAATATTTTGTGAAAGTCAGAAATGCTTTTTTTATTAATAAAAAATATTTCTTAAAATTTAGAAATATATATTTACCTTTTTTGAAAATATTATTAAAAATCGAAGAACCTATTTAGTGGGATAATAAATTAATTTAATTGTAAATTTTGTTCAAGTGATTATCTGGATAAATAACCGTTATAGCATGATTTGAAAAACGAATTATAATATTTTCCCCCTCGAAACAATACCCTATTCTCATATATATTTTACAAGATGAAAATAAAACTGTAAATACGCATTTCTCGACAGACTTCTGGTTTTAAAAACTGAAAAAAAGATACATAAAACACTTTGATCTTGAGAAACTTAATTATCATTACCATTCTCTAGAAATACTGTTAAAATGTGACCCCTTTCAACATCATTAATTTTCAGCGCAGTATATCTAAAAATCTTGATTTAATCCTAAACCGAGACAAACATTCATCTGCCACTAATTTCAAAATAAATTGAAACAGTTTCATCTCTGGAGGGTTGCTTCGAAGTCAATAAATCCCATCAAAACCATCTGGCCTTAAATTGGAAATGTGTGGGTTACGGTTGAAGGTATTTTCCGTTTTTTATCTGCCAGCAGTTGGCATATTGTTAATTAAATTTTTATCACTTTTGAATTTAGTGAGAGATTTGAAACTCCGTATTCAAATAAAAGAAGGGATTTTTTTGATGCAATGGTTTTACTTCTTTCCAGAAATAATACATTCAAATCAAGCAAATGACTTAAATTATGAAATACAAATTTTGTTATAATTTACAAAATTATGATAATTTTTAACTCTACCTAGTTCAGGTAATTCTGATGTCTATTAATAAAAAAACTTTTACCGTGACGTTCATACTTTTCTGCGTGTACATGATTATTATTTAAATATTTATGAAATTTTATATAAATCACAGTTTCTGCACTTATAATTATTCAACAATTTTCGATTAAGATAATGTCAAAAGCTTTCGTAAATGTGACTTTTGTTACTTTTTTTTTGGGGGGGGGGGGAGATATTTCATGAATCATCTTTTCCTTGTATGTGCAGATCCCATACTGCATTTTTTTGTGTGGTGACCCCTGTTAAGTTCATGTCGCTTTATCTGCTTCATGGTGTTCTCCCCTGTTCTTTAAATTATCATTTTTTATGTTTATACTAACTTTTATTATTCTATCGTTTAACCCTTCTTTGCATGATTTTTTCTTTTTTAAAAAAAATTAGGGTGATGTAATTAATGCTCTAGATTAAAGGAAAATATTTAAAAAAATCTTGGTGTAAATAAAAATATGTATTATGTAAAAAGCAACATGATGGAAATTTACATCATCATGCATTGCCACATATTTAGCTCAGTACTAAATAAATAAAAAAAATATTCTTTACTAAATCTTCTTTATTCTGTATGATAATTTAATTAATTAATTGTTATTAATAATAAATTAATTTCCATAAAACAATTTAAAATCTCGCTCATTTCTTCCAGTCACAACAAACAGCGGAATGACAAGTTGTAGGCCTGGTAATTGACAGTGACGTTTGCTATTTTTTGACAGCTACGTTTTTTTGTACGCAATAGTCGCTTAAAAAGTTGCCAGCAACAACAAATTTAAAGTACAAGGGTTTTGAGTACCTTTTTTTGTTGACTAAATATTATGATGGAAATTTCCATCATCATGCAAAGAAGGGTTAATATTCGTTTCTCCTTTGTTTGGTTCTAGCACTTAGAGATCCAAATTTCCTGGACAATTTTAATCATTTCTCTCATTACTCCATCAGATATTAATTTACATAAGCTTTGAATCACTCTGAAATAGAGTTCTTCTGTTCTGTTGATACTGCAATTTTTAATGCTTATAATAACTTGTATCCTCCCATCATTTGGTATTGATTTTAAGTTTTAATCTGTGCTAACTCATAAAGATTGAATTTTCTAAAATTTCTTAGGAAATAATGAAATGTTAGACTAATATTACAAATAGTTAAACGAGTTAAAATTTTGGTAAATTTGTAATTTGTAAACACTTTGGGAAATGGGAGTTTAAACATATGCTTTTTATCATTTTTATATCTGCTAATAATAAAGAAGAATTTGTGTATATGTTAGCACTGTACTTATAAGATGGCTTATCTTATACTTAAGAAGCATCACTGGAACCTAGTAAAATTTGTTTGAAAAGTCATTTAATTTTGGAGGTAATGTCGGTTTTAATTTCGAATTAATAAAAATGAATACTGAAATTTTTCCGCAATAACTTTTAAAACTAGTATTGTACAAACATGTTTTACATGTTTTATTTTAAATTCAAAAATATTATCTTAGTGATGCAACATTAATTACAAAGTATGTCTCCTGAACTGGGATAGCAGTTTAAAAATAATTTTTGTGAACATTTCGAATAATAAATTTCATTGTTGCAATTATATTAGAACAATTTTCATTATCTCGTTAAATATTTAATTTGGTAATTATATCTTATTTTTGAAAATCTATTTATTATTTGCTCATTTTGAATGGGAAATATAAAAATGAAGTTAGAAGTATCAAGAGAGATTCAATTTAGATTATACCTACAAATATGTTGTCAGTGTGTAATACTGACATTTCACTCAATAATATACGTAATACAAATTAAATAGGTTTAAGGCTGTTAATGTAACAAGATTTAGTTATACGGTATCACAAATCGCTTCATGATATTATATTAGATTGAATTACTTAATATTACATTGTACGGCATTATATTTATGCTTTATATTATTGCTTCTTAATGTTATATTAAATACTTTATTTTATATTGAATTACTTTATATTATATAGTATGTCATTATAATATGTAAAGAGCTGTCAGCAAGTTTGCCATAAAATATTTGGTTACAATTTGAAATTTACCAAAATTTTTATTAAATCAGATGGAAGTAACATGTTGGTAGTTTTAAATTAAATGTATTATATAAACAACAAACTAGAACAAAAATAAAGTTTATTATTAGAGCAGACGATAGACAATCAATTGAAGGAAGAAAAATAAAAATCATATTTATCTGAGCTACTTTTTACGATTTGTATCATATGAAATAATTATCAAATAAATAGATAATTCTGGAATTTCCAATTTATAGGTAATGTTTTCGAACTGATTTGTGACCTGACTGTTTGATTGTACCAATTCTTATACTATTCTGTTGACATTAGTTTTTATGTTATACAATTCACAAGAGGAATAATATTATTCTTAAAACATTATAATGTTAAATAAATAAAAGAAACAATATCTACTAAAATTGGGAAATTTCAATTGAACTCTGATATTGATTCCATAAGAAATTCGCATTATTTTGAGGTGATTTCAAAAGGAATTATAAAATTAAATTCTCTCTTCGTCTATAAAAAGAATTATATTTAAAAATGTAACAAACATATAGAAAAAAATTGGTAATATATTAAAAAACTATTTTCTATTTAAAGTTTAAACTGACATGAAATGGATTTTTCTAAGATAATGTATTCCAAAAATATTTGGAAAAAGTAGAAATTCGATTAAGATTTAATTAAATACAACGTTTCTGTCTGAACTATTTTTATATAGTAGTAATTACGTGCAAAATTAATAATTCTACACAGTTCGTCTATGCTGCAGAGGAATGTATTCTACGAGTAATATATATGATTACAACTCCCAATGTCTGTAAATATATATAATTCTAAAAACTTTATTTTGCTATTTGTTGATGAGAAGAATTTTCATTGAGTACTTGGTATTTCGGGCTTTTCTTTTTAGTATTCAGATAATTGTACTAGAGTAAAGATATGAATTGTACTAGAAATAAATAGTAGAATCATATTCGTACTCTAGTACAATAGAAAAATTCTCTTACAATACGAATATAAGTACTCTTCATTTAGTCGGGTGTCAGCAGAAAATCGCCAAATAATGTAGAATTTCGCCAAATTTTTTTGGCGATATTTCGTTGGCACCGGCTAACAGAAATGTACCCGAATACGGTACTACTATCTTTTTTATCAAGATCCACAATATCTTCAAAGGATCCATAATATTAAAGCATAAACAAATATAATAACTATAATATAAAAGTAAAAAAACAATCATGTATTTCAAAATATTTCTGTATTTCCCACTGTTATTAGTAATCGAGAAATCTTTTGACAATGTATTTAATAAAATTCTGTAAAAACAATATATTAATATAAAGATAATTCTTGCTTAAAATAGAAGTAATTCAAAGTCGCATTTTCTTCTCCAATTTCAAAATTAAATTAATGATAGCTCTTAATTTCCCATGATAAAACATTGATGAATTGACTTCTTTGCATATAAAAATGCATCTTTATTAAAAACAGATTAGCAAGCTATTAACAGCTTCTATTTTGACATACTTCTTTTTGACATTTCAAATAATATCCACAATAAAAAAAATAAAAGAAGCAGCAAACAACTTAAATGGCTATGAAGCGAAAACTCTTCAAATAATAAAATAAAAAATGATCCACAAAAACAAATAAAACGTCTTATTTCTTTCTTAATCTGAAGGGGGGGGGAGCTTTAATATTTGTAACAAATGTTCGTCTCAGCGTGCTCACAAATAAAAATCCACTTCTTCTTTGATGTATTACAAACGTTTAAGGTATTTAGATTTAACATGTCTTTTTCCTTTTAAGAAAATTACTTCCATAAAAATCATTTCATTCCTTCTCTGAATAAAGACCCCAAAAAGAAGAAAGAAAACATTAAGAAAATGGGCATTTCTTCCGCGATTATTCAAGTCATTTGCGGGTAATTGACTCTTCAGTTAATGTTATCACAGGTGACTGAAGTCGATAACGTGCAAGGAAAATTAAGATCAGTACTTGGATAAAAAAAAGAAAAGGAAAAGAGGGCTCTTTAAAGTAAGAACATTTGATTGAGGGAATTAATGGTATAAATTAAGGAGCCTAGAGATTCTTTACTTTAAACGAATGTTTTATTTAAACGGTGTCTTAGCCACCCTTAAATAAATTAATAAAAGAGTTGGCGTTGAAGAAAGTTCGGAGACTAAATTGATCATTTTTAATATTCGTTTGATTTATAATATTTGTGTTAAAAAGATTTTCAATATACATCTATAAAAAATCGCTTCGCTAATTTTATTGATAATGTTCGTTTTTTTCTTTAGACGTAAAATATTATCAAGTGAGAACATGATGTCTTTTGAGTTAGGAAGTTTGGATGACTCTGAAATATACGGGTAAACAAATATTTTGACCTACTTTTATTAGAATGGCATCATTATTATGTATGCTTCTTAGGGAGCAGATGCGTTTTTAAAAGGTTGACCTGCTTCTATCAGTATTGCTTTAATATTACTTATTCTTCTTTAACAACAGGAGAGCCTTTAAAAGGCTAATGAAGAGTTACGACAATTTCATCTCAAAATCGGTCGAACCCCATATATAGGCTCTATATATAGGTATATACAAATGTATATACCTTTATATAGAGAGAGAGGGATAGAGACCAATAGATAAAGCTCGTGATTGGTTCAAAACGGCTTGAATTGGTTAATGACTTAAATTATTTAAGATAAATAAAGATTTAAAAATAATAATGTTCTCATATATTAATTTCGCATTTTAAGATAGAATATTTCTTTTTTTTTTCATTGAATCTTTATCATGCAATAACATGATGTTCTTTTCACTTGAGGTTTTTGTTGCCACAAAAGGGAAAATCAGAAAATTGTCGATTTATAGATTTTGAAACCAATAAAATGTTACAATTTTGGTGAGAATAACCATCCATTTATTCTGCTAATCTTCTTAATATCTTGCTAATAGACATCTTTATCTTGCTAATCTTTATATTGCTAATAGACTTTATCTTGCTAATAATTGTCTCATTAAACTGGCTCGACCTCTTTTTTCAGGAAAAGAAATTGTAGCCTCGAGAAATCAAAAATTAGAACTCAATTTATTTTCAAATAATAGTAAAGAATTACTTTTCTAAATTTTGATGATTATGAAATATAATTCATGTGAGAGCATAATGATGTTTATCTGCCTAATTGATATAACTTGACTTTAAATAAAAAAATAAATTTCTCATATGATAACTTGAATTTTGTGATAACAGATTACATTCTTTTAATTGTTTTATTTTCTTTTGTTTATATACTAATGTTTGCTTATAATTTTATAATTTTTGCCAGTTGTTATCTAAACAAAATCATATTTTTAAATACTGTATATATATTTTTACTACTATAATTTTTCCCTTAATGCAATATAGCTTGCAATATTAGACACGTGGATTGAATGCTGAGTACATAAATATTATCCCGTCGACCAATTTTGCCAAAGCAAAAAACGGTTGTCAATAGATCGCTTACACGCCAAAATTAGTTTGTCAAGTATTCAAAAGCACTAAAGAATGTAGGCCCCCAAAATGAAATTTGGCGTGGTTGGCGTGTTATTGGCGGATCGGCGGGATAATACATATGCACCGAATGTTGCATTTGTTAAGCCACTAATTTAGTGAAAATCGAATGTACCAATGTAATTTACCTATCAGATAGGAAACACTTCACAAATTATTTTACCCCACATACCTATGGGATATAATAAATCAGTGCAAGGATAATATTTACTGCATCTGCGAATCTTTCTCTAAATTTTATGTTGGAGTATAATAAAATAATAATGTTTTATATCAAAATTATATCCATATTTCCTTTCTCATAGTAAGAAGTAAAATATTTTTTATAAAAACAATTTACAATATTTGAATATATTAAAAATATTTATAAATCATTATAAAGGTCAGGCGACGTGTACTACTTTTTATGCGACTCTAAAAAATAACATTTTCACCTTTTATTTTAGTTTTCAACATGCCAATCTTTGTTAATATATTCATGGCAGTTTGAAAGTTACCAGTTGTTCGCTTATGAAAGATGAAAGTAAAATGAAAATTATTTTTTTTAATTTTGAGGTAAAATATAAAGAATGTATTTAAAGAAGTGTAAAGTGAGAAACTCTTTCCTTTCAGATTCTTTTTTTTGTCTAAGAATTCTGAAAAACTATTATTTAAGTACGCATATACTTAAAATGTGAAACTTCAAAATTTTTTAAATATATAAAGTTTTACTGAAAATTATTTCTAAGTATTCAAAATGTTTTAAATTCAATCTAATTATGACAATAATTCCCAATACTAACAACAAACAAAGTGAAAAATTCCGAATTTTGCCTTTTTTTTTGTAGTGTTTAAAGAAAATAGCTAAATAATCAGGACTATGCGTACCATGAATTTAGATATTCTTTGCAGGATTTTATTAAAATTGTTGAAAAAACCCCATCAAAAACCCTTTCATCGTTGCAAAAAATACCCTCTTTGTTTTATTCCAAATAGTTATTTAAGAAAGAGACAGACGACGTAATGGCAGAAAAGTAGTGTTGATTAATGGTCGGGGAATTCTTTTGTGATGGCAAAAGATCTCAGTTCAAGCTGAAGTCCTTCTAAGCTCTAATTACTTTTCTTGTCATAGAAATATTTCTTTTTTTATCGCTGAAAATGGTCGACAGGATCAGGCTAACGTCTTTTGTGGGGCAACAATGCGACATATTTGAAAAAACCCGAAGATGAACTGCCGCTCTTTTTGACTCTGGTTCGTTCATCATGGATTAAACTAACGGCTTTTGTTCTTGGCACAAATACTCAAGAATGTATATCATGCAAAATGAACGCAAAATCTCTGTTTGTTGAAAAAAAAGGTTCATAAAGATTATAGTCGTTAGGCGTATGTTTATTTTCGTCAACTGTATTAATAACGA
>JAOUZG010040073.1:1072115-1082850 GCA_026289955.1 Argiope argentata
TGTTGCTGGCAAAGGAGTAATGTAACAGCAATAATATTATTAAAATAGTAATTATTATTTTAATAATATTATTGCTGTTACATTACTCCTTTGCCAGCAACAAAGTTACGATACATAGAGAATGCATGGAATGGCATATTTTGAGAACTAAATTCAACTTGCTGTTAACGTTTGAATACTGGCAACAGCAAGTAAATTAGTATATAAAATATATAAAGTATATAAAATATGTAAAATATATAAAGTATAGTAAGTTTATAAAATATTAATATTCATGGGAAGAAAAACTATATACAAATAATTTTGCACAAGCAATTTAATAAAATACAGCTTAAATACTTTTAAATACTATTTTGTTATATGATTAATTTTATATTATTCATATATATATATGCAAATATCTTTATGAACTGAATATAACAGTGCTACAAATGTAACCCGACTCCCTGCAAAATTGGTTGTGTAAAGATATATATCAATGTCATTTTCATATTAGATGAAATCAGACTTCTGTCCTTATGTACTCAAGAGGTATTTACCATTAGAAGATATTGTACAGCTCTGTCTCCTATACTTTCAACTTATTTTGAATTGGTATTCTATCTAAAGGAGATAGACAACAACCTCTTTATAATTATAAGAATGTTAAATTCTAGTTTTATTATTATTATTATTCAAAGTCACAGTTTTAAAACCAGTAAGAGAGTGGTAATTAAGAGGTATTATCCAGAAATTAAGTTCTGTTTTAGTATTTTTTGTTTTTCAATTACGTTTAGGATTCTATGCACGTTCATTTTAACATTTCATTGCCAAACAGTAGTAATGTATCTCTGTAAACAGTAGTTTTTAAATCTGAGTATTACATCTACTGTATAATTGGGTAGGCTTTCTTATATGCAAATATCAGGTTTCTGATTTTTCGTTTGATTAAAATTCTATATGAAGAAAAATGTCTTTAATGATAATAAAGAACTTTTCTATTCTACTAAATAATATTTTTTGTTTGATTAAAATACTATATGAAGAAAAATGACTTTAATGATAACATAGAACTTTTCTATTCTACTAATTAATATTTTTGGATTGATTAAAATTCTATACGAAGAAAAATGCTTTTAATGATAATATAGAACTCTTATATTCAATTAATTAAAATTTTTTGTTTGATTAAAATTCTATATGAAGAAAAATGCCTTTAATGATAATATAGAACTCTTCTATTCTATTAATTAATATTTTTTGCTTGATTAAAATTCTATATGAAGAAAAATGTCTTTAATGGTTATATAGAACTCTTCTATTCCCCTAAATAATATTTAGTAGTGGTACTAAAAACATTTCTCTTTATACAGAATTTTAATTAAATAAAAAATATTAATTAGTAGAAAATATTAGTAATATAGATTATCATTAAATAGCATTTACGGCCTTTAAAAAGAAACAGTAATAATTCCAAATTACAGACATTAATATAGAGTTATCTACGCCTTCTAATGTATACTAATATAGAGTGCTCTTATTCAAATCTTTAAAACTCTAAAGAATATCATTTTAATCAAACAAAAAATATTAATTATTAGAATAGAAGAGTTCTATATTATCATTAAAGATATTTTTCTTCATATAGTAATATTATCAAACAAAAAATATTAATTATTACAATAGAAGAGTTCTATATTATTAAAAAGCCTTTGCCGTCTTTGAAACAGTAACAACTCCAAAATTACAGACATTAATATAGAGTTATGTACGCCTTCCAATGTATTCTAATATAGAGTGCTCTTATTCAAATCCTTACAACTGTAAAGAATATCGTCAGGTACATTCATGCTATGTTTTTTCCTTTTATTTTCATAACTTAAATATTAATGAATCACCATTATAAAAATATACCTCTGCTCCATTTTAAGTTATTTTAATTTAATTTTTCAAGATACAGTACTACACATGTCAAGAAAATTGAAATTATTTTGGGCTTGGTGTAAAGCGCAAAATTTTATCTTTTTCCTTTTTTTTTCAAATTGTGAAACATATATGTTGATGATAATAGGATAATGCTAAGCCTGACAATTGAAAATATATCCTGATGACAATTATTTTTGTAAATTATTTAGAAGCATTTGTAATGCTCCCCAGTTTGCATGCCGTTGAATAGCATGCAATATGTCAGCACTGTTCCTTGAATTCCGATTATGAAACTTCTGCTTATTGGAACTATCTTCCATACTGTCAGAGATGTATGGTTGTTTTCATTGAACAAAATATGTTTTTCGGATGGCATGAGATTATTTCTTTTGCACGTCAATTCTTTGAGCTTTTCCAAAGCCTTTTCACTGGATTCATGCACTAAAGTTGCTGTGACAGCCATAGCCAAGAAAGAAGAATAACTTACTCCCAACAAAAGGTATACTGCTGTATGTTGGGTCCTCATGCAAGCTTCCTGCGGTCGAATGAAACTATTGATACCATAATACATGGAGCATGCATTAAAAAGAGTTGACAGAAACATCGGCAATGATAACAGAGAATCAGTATTTCTAATTATTTCCCTTAAAACTTTGAAGACGTCGAGCGCTTCGGAAAACTGAAGTCTGTTCTTTGAGTCGAGAAGATTTTGTAAACTTGTAAGCATGCAATCCATTCGATGACACATTAATGTATAATAAACCGCAAATATATGAAAAGGTAAAAGTAAATACAGAAATTCTGCAATAGTATGACCCAATGTAAAAAGAATCTTACTCTGAGACTGTGAAATATCGTAATCAAATAGCATAAACATTTGCATTTTGTAAACTGTTATTGAATTAAAAACACCAGTAATCACGTACATGAGAAACCCTACAGCAGCCCATAAATAAATCAGTTTCTCTCTTTTATTTCTAAAACTAAGATTTAAAATATTGCATGTGTGATTCAGCTGAATTAAAATTTTTCGGAATTTTTTTACTTTTGCCGATAGAATAATTCGCTGTGAAATACAGACAGCAAACACGTATATTGAAGTTGAAGATAAAATGTCCGTGTCCTTTTGAACAATCAATGAAATATTAACAATTAGGAGGCATATTATCAGTAAAGTATTGAAACTACTTATCATTATAGCTTTTATGTTTCGATTTTTTTCTTTAGATGATGCGCATTTTTCATATATTCCAGTTATGCTAAAAAGCAAAAATAGTATTTTGAATACCATATCGTCCTCTTTTCTTCTTTTTGTAACATCTTCTAATGTTGGTCTCATTTTCAACATCATAGATCAAAGCTTATACTGTAATATTTTTCTTTTGTTTTTATATTCTATGTTAAGAAGAAAAAAGTTTGACAGTAATGCATTACTAAAATATTTACAAATAAAAATCAGCTTAGAATTTCTGTCCCCCTTTCTTTTATCCCCATCTTTAAAAAATTATATAGCTCATTATTAAAGTTACTGTCAATTTCACCACTATATTTCATGATTACCATATTACCATATCACTATTATTTTTCATGATTACCATAGTACAATATCACCACTATAAATCATGATTACCATACTTCTATATCACCACTATATTTCATGATTACTATATTTTTATATCAACACTATATTTCATGATTACCATATTTTTATATCAACACTATATTTCATGATTACCATATTACCTAATCCTCACTATATTTCATGATTACCATATTTTTATATCAACACTATATTTCATGATTACCATATTACCAAATCATCACTATTTTTCATGATTTCCATATTACCATATCACTATTATATTTCATGATTTCCATATTACCATATCACCACTATATTTCATGATTACCATATTTCCATTTCACCACTACATTTCTTGAATTAATGGCTGTGAGACATCTAACGCAAGTATTATAATACTGCGAATAAATAGGATCATTATTTGATTATCTTGCTTTCAAATGGAAAGTCAAAATACATGATAAAATCAATTAAATGTTTTAATATTCTGTCAAGTCATTTTTTTAAAAAAATGTTATTACTAAAAGTAAAATTCTATATTCGCTTTGTGAAAGGGATACGGTTATCAATAACTTATTATCGGTATACTTTACAGACCTAATACATCAAGTGATATTCTTTACCATCAGTTAATGGATATTTTCGATTCAGGGGAAACCAGTTTTTCATTTTTTTTAAAGTTGAAGAAAAAATAGTCAATGATGTTTTGTGAAATGAAGACAGTTTCAATAAAGAATATCAGATTTTCTATTTTCCTGTCATAAGATCAATATCCACAATCGAATTTTCATTACAAAATTAAAATAAGCGAATAAGTGAAAGATTATACACTTTCCTGTATCAAAAATTACCTGAAATAATTCAAACATTGTACCTTATATCAATTTCAAAAGCAATATTAAATTATTTTATTTAACATGTCCTTAATTTCATTTAAAGAAGCAGAATCCAGTCAAGATAAGCGGAAATAAATAAATAAATTCTTAAGGTAACGTAGAAAGCACGTTTAAATTTTAACTTGCATCAAATTGAGAACTTAATGATTGCATCAGTTGATTACTTGAGAAATAACAAACTGATAATAGGGAATAGGGAAATAATGTATAAATGCAATCGCAGAGAAGGAAAGATATCTAACCTAATGATTGTGTCAGTTGATTACTTGAGAAATGACAAATTGATAATAGTGAAATAACGTCATAAAGGCAATCGAAGAGAAGGACATATATTCAATCTAATATATGTCTTATATAACTGATAACTTTAACTTGCATAAAATTGAGAGCCAAATGATCGTATCAGTTGATTACTTAAGAGATGACAAATTTACAATAGTGAAAAAGCGTTATAAATGTAATCAAAGAAAAGGAAAGATATCCAACCTGATGATTGTATCAGTTGATTACTTGATAAATGACAAATTTACAATAGTGAAATAACGTTATAAAGGCAATAAAGAGTTGGAAAGATCTGGACATTGGTTCTATATACCTGATTCTATTTTAAATTTGCGTATTTCATTTTAAATCAAAATGCATTTTTTCATTTCATCTACTGTTTACCATGTTTTTAAAGATTATAGTGTTTTGATTGCCTGAAGTTTAAAATTAGATTTACTTATAAATTTGTATCAGTTTTTTATCTTGGTATACAGATTAAAAAGAGACAGATTGATGTTATTAAAAAGATAAAATAAATAATCAGAATTGTATGGAATAAATAATCACAAGAAATAACCAGAAATGTATTGAATAAATAATCAGAAGAAATAACCAATATATATATATGAACATTTTAATCTTCTGTAAATAGGAAAAAAGAATATCAACGTATAAAATATTATTAATACTTATCAATTGTAAGATATTAAAATATAGATTAGATTTTTATCTCGGATTATAGAGTATTTCTCTGGTTGAATCTCTGTTACGTTGTGCGCAAGAGGAATTCTTAAGTAATCAATATATCGCTTAAGAATTCCCCTTGCATAATAACAGAGATTCAACCAAAAGAGCTAGAGAACTCTTTTGGTTGAATCTCTGATATTATGCACCTTTCACAGCATCTCAATTCCAACCAAATCTCATTGGAAGAAGGAATAATTATATCTCAAATGAACAATACCAATATCTTCACAGATGGCTCAAAAACAGAGCATGGAGTTGGAGCTGCGTTTTGTATCCTGCTAAATGATTCCTGATCCTACCAATGGTCTGTCAAATTGATTGTCAATAATACCGTTATTCAAGCTGAACTCACTGCACTTCATAAAGCAGTAAAATATGCATCTCAGTTTAAAAACAACCCTTTAAAATACATTTTGACAATAGAGCTAGTATCATGTCAATTTCTAATCCAGGGAGTACAAATCAAATAGCAAGAGAAATTTTTGGTATCTTGCTTACAAATTCAACAGTAAAAATCTCATGGGTAAAAGCTCATGCAATAAATATAGGCAATGAAAAAGCAGACTAACTAGAAAAGGAAGCAACACGAAATGGGTAATCTTATATACAAACCAAGCTTCCTAAACCATGTATAACAGCCCTCTTCCGTAAAAACATGCAAGGATATTGGATCAGTGGTGACACAGGCAGAAAAGTCTTTAATATTCAGTCACCCTTCATCATCAGAGAGGTATCAGAGAGGATACCATTTTCTTCTCAGAACACGGCCCTTTTCTTGCCTACCTTAAATATCTTTCTGTCCTCTCTGACCTTGCCTACCATAAATACCTTTCTTTTAACCACCTTTCAGAGAGTGACCAGTGCACTTGTGGTGGGACTGGCACGGCACTTCATTATGCCACGGAATGTATGCTCACAATCTCTTGGCATATAAAGAAACCATCACCAAGCCATGAACTGGAATGGCTCAAAAGAGTCGCCATCAACCGTTTATCCAGGCAAAAAATCCATAGCATACTTAAATTTATAAACGAAAATAGAAATCTATTCTCGCCTTCCTAGGCCTTAACAACAAGTCTCATACTCACAAAGACTGAGGATAAACAGAATCTATTATAAACTTTAATCAAACATAGTTTTTCTTCATTCCCAATAGCCAAATTATTTTTTATCTGATTTTAATATCTGCATTCTCGTCTAGTGTGTCATAATACAGGGTGTCCAAAAAGTTTCCGTACTGATAATTTGTGAATTTATTTTACAAAAACAATAGGTTTAAAAAGAATTATTTTATGCCAATGATAAAAAGCACTTTTAACATAACTAAGGAAAAAATACTGAACTTGCATTTATAATAAATGTTCAAAATGTCCACCCCTTTCTTGGAGACAAAGCTGAACTCGTTTGCGCATGTTTTTCGAAACGCGTTTTAACCTGCTAGGAGTGATTTCTTGTATCCTTTGGGTAATTACGATTTTCAAATCATCTATTGTTTGAGGATGACCTTCATAAACTTTGTCCTTTAAATATCCCCACAGAAAAAAGTCCGGGATGGTCAGAACGGGGGATCGAGGTGGCCAAAGATTTTTTGAGATAAGTCGATCGCCGAAAAAAGCTTCAAGCATGTCCATGGTTTCCTTACTCGTATGGAAAAATTTAATATAATTGAAAAAAAATCATGGAAAATAATTTTTTAAATTTGGAGTACGGGAATTTTTGGACACCCGGTATCATTATCATTTCTTATATGCTTCTATAAATAGTTTTTTTCTGTTTCTTTTTTTCCCCTTATACTGTAAAAATTTTGATTTTTAAATAAAATTCCTGTAATATGCCCACCAAACAGTGCAGTGCCCAGAATTGATACAGAAACGGGGATATGAGACGGCGTTCTGTTCTATAAAACAGTGCCTGAAAATAATTCACTAAATAAAATTTGTAAAGAAAATACGTTTTTTTAAAAAATCATCTTTACGCATAGAGCCTGAATTAATTCACCTTTTTACATTTTATTCACTTTTAAAAACACCTTAATTCCCATTTTATTCACTTTCAAAAACACTTTCAATCATATTTTGTTCACTTTTAAATTATCCGTATAATCGACCCCTAACTATTTAATGCGGCCGTAGCACTAAATGTAGGGATATATAATCACTGAAAATGAGGTGCTCGTTCAACGAGTAGTAGTAAGGAATGCATTTTATTTATCAGATAACGTAAAGTTTAATACTATTAAAAGAACTAAATACTTAAAGAGACATAATAAAAGTTAAAAGAAAAAAGATAATCAATACAGGCGTCTGCTCTGTATTTATAAAAATTGAAAACTTCTTAACAATTTATTTCTTTCAATTAGCAAGACTAAGCCATTTCAAATCTTTCTAAACAACTATTAAACTCGTTTAATATTTATTATATAATAAATATAGATATTTACATACATCATTCTTAAAATGCATGCCTTTATTATTAACGCTGAAAGCACATATTTAGCCTAGGGAAATACCTATATTTTAGGATAATGCTTCCAATGCCAATACGGAAATTTTAGAAAATAATTGTCTTTAATAAAATAATATACTATCACCTAAAAGATAATGCAAAAGAAAAATATAGCAATTTCACCTTGTGCAGAAAATTCATAGCTGCAGATAGTATAAAAATGGATGCGTACATATTTTCTGGTGAATGTCTATGGAATGTCTATCTACGGAATGTTCTTCAATAAAATTTAAAGCAACGAAAGAAAGAGGGTTTCTTAGCCTAAAATATTGAATAGGCATCTTTGCCTCTTTGCATATTCATTTCAGGTAAAGATTATTTTGTATTCTGTGTAGCTTTAAAAAAAGAGAGCGAGATTTATTTTTAAATAATACAAATGAATTTGGATTGTTTTGTTTTAAAAGAAACTTTTTGCCTGAAGTATGAATTAATCTTTCACTAAAAAATATCTTGATATAAAATAAAGCTGTTGAAAAAGTTAACAACTTTTAATATATTCCACGTGAGAAAATAGTTAACTTACGTTGAAGACATTTATTTTGATAAACTTATATTGTATTAGGTATGGTAGTAAAATCTGCTAAATTACGAATTTTTTTCATAAATTCAGATAAATTTATGTGCATTTTATTTTTATTTAAAATAAAGTCCAGATATCTGTAATTTGTGATGAATATTTTTAGATATTGTCCCATTGTTGTTTCTAATGATTGCAATGATACAAAATGTGATTAAGTCCATACTATCTTAATATTTATTACTAAACAAACACTATATTTCGTCAAAAGACAAAAAATTACATTATAATTTCTATAAGAAACTTATTTTAAAAGTCTCAGACATTCATTCCTAGTTTATTGACAAAATGAAATCCATTTGGAGGATTCCTCCTGAACACGATTGGTACGCCGCAGAGCGCCCTGGTTTATCTTTGCAAAACACCCGCCCAAAACATGACCAATCTGCCTTAGCTAAGCTAAGGTCTGGCCACATTAGAAGTCTGGTCTTCGACGGCCCTAACAGGACCTTTGCTACTTGCCCTTGCTTGGCTATTGCCTCTCCCTCTCATATTATTTCTTGTTATCGGTACCTCTGTGAGGCAGCTTTCGAATGAGAGCGAGAGTGATTTTGAACCTTTTGGTGCGACGCGATCTTTTGGACTTGGTCTAGGGGTCTAGACCAAGGGAATCAGCAACATCAACATAATAATAGTATTTTACAGAAAAACAAATGCCTGTAATTTGCGATGGGTATTCATAAATATTGTCACATCTTTGGTTTTAATGATTGCAACAATACAAAATGTGATTAAGAGTATGCTAAATTCATATTTATTACTACACAAACATTATTTTTCGTCGTATGTCAAAAATTGCATTACAATTTCGATAAGAATTGTACATTAAATCCAAATCCCTGTTTTTTGTGATGAATATTTATGTATATTGTTTTAAGTATCTAACGATTCCAATGATACAGAATGTGATTAATAAAACAATACACTAATAATTATCACTACACGCACACTATTTTCCGTCAGTGAGCAATAATGATTATAATGAAATCTGCTATGCATATTTCAACGTCTCATGTCGGAACATCATTTCTTGAACGGACAAGCACCAAGTGCTCGTGCAAGTTAAATTATATTTTTATTCATTTTAATGGTTTTATTTAATGAGTCCCTTTATTATTGCAAACGATCCAAAAAACTTTGTCTCGCATTTATTGTTTAAAAATATATATATCGTATTTCCTATTTATTTCATTTCACATAATCACATGCTTAAAATGACATTTTTCTAGGTTTTATTGGCTGTAGTCATTAACTTATTTTTTTAAATCAGAGGTTTTTTAAATGCAATAATGCATGATTAAAAGCAGATTTTTGATAAAAGATCAGCTTTTAAGCAGATAATAAAATTTTGATTTTTCGCCTACGGATTTTTGATGACGCCACAGACCTCATTTTCAACATAACATCATGTTCTGACATGATAATAATTACATTATCATGTTACGAGATTGAATAAATACTCCTTAGCTCATATTATTTTAATACCAGAGAAATTATTTCTTACCTTACCACAGGTATCTTAAAGAAAAGAAGAGTAAAATACGAAAAGACAAATGTAAGAAATTAGAAAAGCAATGGACAAACTGTTCTTTATTCGTACCTTACCTAGCGGAAAAATAACCTTTGTGCAGAATACCTTAGATCCAATCAAGAAGGGATCCAATCCTCTTTCTGCACGAAAAACTCCAGATTCAAACACAAATAGAAGGCAGTATCTTAAAAGTTAGAATGATAAGCTTATTCATGCATTACAAAAGAATCGTTGATATCTCCCTGTTCTGGAAAGAGTTACAATTTGCTTAGAATAAATTAAATTTGCTTACTGCATGTTTCTCAGTAATTCCTGTGATCGGAATTTCAAAAACCCAGAAAGAAAACAACTAGGATTATAACAGTAACGAGTAAAAATTTCTTTCCATTGCAATCTTACGGAAATTTTATTTCACTTGATTTCTTTGATAGGATAGAATGAGTTATTCCTTATTGGTTCAGAGACAACAAACTCTAATGAGGAAAAATATTTATGAAAATATGCACTTTCAACAGAATAATCAAGATGTTTCAGACATTAAATATTATGTGTATTCTGTTTTAATTTTAGATTGGAGTTGTTTGAATGCAAAATCAGACTTCCATAGCAATATGATTTGTTGATTGTAGATTTCGTCCTTTGAACCACTCAAAGTTTTTAAATATGAGTAGTACTATTAATGCTTTAAAAAAAAATTTGGTTCTACTAGCAGTAGACTATATATATAT
>JAOUZG010040073.1:1082950-1099723 GCA_026289955.1 Argiope argentata
GTGTGTGTGTGTGTGTGTGTGTGTGTGTGTGTGTGTGTGTGTGTATTGGGTGAATTGATGAATCTTGATCTAATCCCACTTACAATATGTTTCGATATTTATATGCATGCGTTAATATATCGAGAATCAGGTACATGACGGACATTCGCGACAAGTTAACACATTTTGTATTTGATAAGTCGTCAAATGTGGCAACCAACTTTACAATTTTCTATTCACTTTAAAAGCGAAAAACTGATGCCTAGTGTTCACAAAATCTTCAATTTTCTGTTCATTCATTTCGTGACTTCAAAAAACCTCAAACCAAAACAAAATTATGTTCTCACATGATAAAAACATTTAACAACAAATCAAAATGTAACACTGTTACCCTTAATTTTTGAATTACAATTTCTATTTTTAAATGATTTTAGGGGGATAAATCGCCAAATGAGGCACTTTTCTGGGTGACTTTTTAATAACCTAAAACCGAAAACTTTATGCATCGAAATTTACTCACTACGCATTTGGAGTCTTCAAAAACCTCAAAAAAACCCCACCATGTTCTCACATGATAATAATATTATTAATAATAATAATAAGAAGAAGAATAAACTAGCCTTTTAAACTATACTGCAAAAGTATAGGGATATTTCTGTAGTATCCTGTTGAAACAAGGTTGAATTTTATTGAATGATGATCTTCTAGAATTACAATGCGTATTGTGCTGGTCTGATCTTTGATAAAAATATTGTACAGTTGAACTTTCGATCTCTTCTGCAAAATTATATTTTTTCATGTTATATTCCTAATAATAGTATACTCCTTTATTTTGTTTGTTATTGGTGTTTCTAATGATACTTTCCATAGATAAGCGTGCTGAATTTTAAGCCGAATAAGCGTCTCTTGTTTTCGAAGTAGTGCCAACTAGGGCCAAGAGAACGACTTATCTACACACTCATCACATTCGCATTTTAACGAACAAAATTTGAAAAAAAAATTTTTAAGGTGCACATCCCGAATCTAGAAGATATATGCTTTCTAAATTGCTTGTATTTAAAAAAAGTTGTAGACAGCTGGCGTCCTGGCATTCGAATAGATCGCCCTCTCCACGATCACGGGTTCTAGTTGCCAGTTCAGGCATGGTTGTTCTATCTGTAAGGTGTGTGCATGTGTCCCCCTGTAAAAAGGAGCTGGGCATTTGAATGTGATGTGTGAATAGCAAATTCGTAATCTGGGCTTTAACTGGCGCCACTACAAAACAAGAGACGCTGTTAGATTTAAATCGCTGACCCCCTTATTCAGCTTGTGCATGGCAAGTGCCATAAGAAAAAACAAAATCTAGTCGCACACATTTAATTTTTATTATTGGTATAGATGTGATGTATTGTTTTAAAATTAAGAATCTTAAAGTGCAGAATGTTGCTGAAACTTTTAATTAGTTAAGGTTTTTGTTGTTGTTATATATGGCACTTGTTATTGACTAGCTCGTAGACACAGTCAGAGATTTTAAACCGAGGGTGCTTAGCTTGTTTCAAGTAGCGACAATTCGAAACAGGAGTACGTCTTAGCTACATACTCAACACATTCGTTAGCACAGTCCCATTTTACAGGGAGGTCCATTCATAAAGTTCACAGATAGTACACAAAAGAATAACCATGCCCTGACTGGGGCTAGAACCGGGGATGCCCAGATAATGAGGAAGACTTCTGTGCCAGGACACCGATTTAAAATTAAGTGTGGGTGTGATTAGATTATTGTTTTTTCTTATGGCACTTGCCATACACAAGCTCAATGAGGTTGTCAGCGATTTTAGCCTAACAGTGTCACTTGTTTTATAGTAGCACAAACTACGACCAAGAATACGACTTTTTTCTACTCACTCATCACATTCACATCCCCTTTTCACAGGGAGGACAAATACACACACACACCTTACAGTTGGAACACAAAAGAACAACAATGTGTGACCAGGGCACAAACCTGGAAGGCCCAGATCCCGAGGAATACCTCTTACATATGAGCCAGGATGCTGGCTTTATCCTATTTTAAACTAAGTATGTAAAATGTAAATTTATCCTTTCTAATGGGAACATGTTGTGGGAATATACAATAGATTAAAACTTTTACTTACTTGAAAAGAAAGAAATAAACATTTTTTACTTCAATTCAGTTAGTTATTCAAAGCATTTTATGCCTTTAATTACAATTTTATAATTACAGAATCAAAAAACTGAGTCAATAGAAATGAAGATAAAGGAATTTAGATTCAGGACCTTCTTTTAGTTGTTAATTTGTTAGTTGAACTAACAAATTAACCACGACAGAATTTACAAGCGCCAGCCGCCATACACTCGGGGAATCTTTTGGACGGCTAGTTTCGATCTCGTAACCTAAAAATTTATATTATAAAGCAATATAATAAAGTTTAATGAAACCTTGTAGATGATTGTTGTCTGAATGGAAGTTATTAATATTTTAAATTACTATTTATCAATGAGTTCAACATAATTTTATAATGGAAACTGAGACTTCTGACTTTCGAAAAATCTTTTCCTGATTTTAAAAGTTATTAAAAAATTATTTCATATACCATTACCGTTACTTTAATAAATTTAATTCATATGTTAGGAAGATATCTTAAAACTCTAAATCTCAATGATTTTCTCAAAGAACTTTCAAGAAAATTGTTTGATTAACTCAAAAATAATGCCAAAAAGTTTTAATCGAACTCTTATTTCAAAATTCAAAACTTTTTCATCAATTTGTTGTTGTTGTTACTTATGACACTTGCTTATGGACAATCCCACGCTGATACGGCAGCAGATTTAAGCCGAAATGAGCGTCTCTTGTTTTTGAAGTAGCACCAACTAGGGCTACGAGTACGACTTAGCTACACACTCACCACATTTGCTTGCACAGCCCCCAGGGGCACATTCAATCACTACACATATAGCACACTGAAAAACAACCATGCACAAACTGGGACTCCCAGAAAACGAGGAAGAAGCGCTACCTCAGTGCAAGACAGCCGGCTGAACTCTCAGTTTAAAACCCACAATCAAGGAACAACCAACCTATTTCCTTTGTAGTATAAATGTTTCCTTACTCTACTTCTAAATGTACTTTGCCTCTCTATAGCTTTCTCCAAAGTTTAAATATCATCTAATGAACGGCTTCAATTTACTTTTTAAACGTATATAAGCAACGTTTCTTCTACACAAATGGCGCCCGCATGTTACATTACATTCATTTTCTCTCTATTGTTAGCTACTTTAAACTGAGTAGAAGGGCCTAAGACAGGGTGGTGAACCTTTATGGATCAAAGTGACTTTTTTCAAAGAAATGTTTAAGAAAGTAAAGACGTGCCGTCGTATAATTTTGTCTTGTGATTATTGGGAAAACAATAATACTAACAACTGAAAACTCTGTACCTGGAAAGATCGTGATACAAATCTGCGACGCTAAGGACAGTAGCCGAGTAACATGACCATTACAAATGTCGACTTCGGTATCCTAGATGTTATCTGGCTTATGAGGCTAACTCCACAGTACTCCCCCACCATTGAGTCGGTTGAGGGACGAACGATTTTTATAGCGCGAAGCGTTATGGCGAGTTGCTGCTTGCTTGCATACAGTGAGTCTGAAGACTGCTTTGCTTGCATGCGCCAAGTGAGTTTGACGGCTTTGCATTTCTTGCTTGCTTGCATCAAGTGAGTCTGATGACTTTGTTTGCTTACGTCAAGTGAAGTTGGCGGGTTTGTTTGCGTCAAGTGAGGTGACGACTTTTTTTTTTTGCTGCGGGTAGATGGCGTCATGGCTGTTGTAGGAGGATGAATTACCAAGATCACCAAAGTACCGTTGTAGTTGGCGATACGAACCTGCGACGTTAGGGACAGTAGCCGAGTAACATAAACCAAATACAAAAGTTGACTTCGGTATAGTAGATGTTATGTGGCTTATTTATTTTTTCGTTGTAAATAGAGCGCCACAACTCTATTTACAACGAAAAAATAAAATTTGCACTGCATTGTAGTAAAAGTTCTAGCTACATCAGTAATTCAAATTAAAGTAATATTGGTATTGTTGCATATAAGATGACAAATATAATAGAATTGTAAGATTTTACTTTTAGCAACATGCATACTAAATTGTAGTCATCTGCTAAATTGTTTCTAAGCGTGTCTTTACTGTTATTCATATCTGAAAATACTGACACGTAGGCGTTAGTAGAGAAAAATATAATTAAAATGGCTTGAGCCGACTTCTCCAAACTGTTAAATGTGTCTGGAATCGAATTCCATTTTTCCAAAATTTCGCTAATGGCATTTTTACTGTTATTGCTTTTTAATCTTTCTTTTCAATCAATTCCAACTTTTACCTAGTTTTAATAAATTTTTGAATCTATATTGAGCTAGACTGGAAATCAATCTCTTGTATTTCAAATTCTTTAATTTTCAACTAATTGAATTGGGATAAGTTCAGTTTATCAAATAAAGTCTCATAAAAATCGTGATATGTAAACATTTTGATCGGTGGTGTGATCAAATATTGTGTCACGTGACATCAATGTCACTCATACCACTGGTTTGCCTTTCTTGACCTAAGTCTATTCATATCAAATTCAAGCTAATGTTATCGTTTGAAAATATCACAATTTTCATAGATTTAATAAAAGGCCATTGGTAATGTATACTAAGTACTTTATAAATATGCTTGTTAGGTTATTCATCGATTATCATTTATATTTTTAACAAATTCTTGTTTGCACGAAATCGTTCGAAGGTTTACAGGACTTTCTTCTAATACAAAGAAAATTTATTCCCGCATGTGTTGAAAGAAGGCAAAGAGTCCTTAAAGATTTTATTGAAAACATATATATATATTTTAATTTTAATATAAAGAAAATACATGAATTAAAATACTTGTGACAAGTAAGCGCTTTATGTTATTGTGGATTATAAGCGGGCAAGCCGAAAGAAAATTTATAATTCTTCCATTTTAATAGGAACAAATTCAGATGAATTGTACTTGAATAAAGTCTGCTGATAACGAAACAGTTTTAATCGTGCAAAATTCTCGTAAATTTTCTTTGGAATCGGAAACACTAGTCCGATATCACACAAAAATTTACTTTGTATGATGTCAATTTCTTTTATTATTTAAATATGTTCAAGTATTCCGACAGCAAGCCTATTTTGGATGAAAAGAATGAAGAAATAATGTAATTTTTAAAGCTTTGCTTAAAACCTTCAAAAAAAATTTTTTTAAAACGATAAATGAATTGTACGTCGTTTTTTTGTTTGTTTGTTTTTCGCTTGGTTGTCTAGACTTTATTTCGTCAAAATTTAAATGGTTTTTCTTAAAATCATACTAATAGTAAACCATAAAAACACGTCTCACACCCAAATTAAAGTAAACTTTAGGTGACGTTAAAGCGAGCAAAGTATTGCTCACATTGAACAGAGAGATAGTCTTATCGTGGTCCAATATTTTCAGAGCGAAAATGCTTGCTCTTTATTGTTTAGATTTTCTAATCTATGTCTTTAAATTTATAAATTTTAAATAATACGAAATATGACAAATAAAAAATTAACATCATTAGTTTTGACTTTTTATAATTAAAAAATATATATGGACATTTAGGTATATCAGAAAAAAAACTTAATTAATTATGTGGTAATTAAGCTCTACATTTTTTAATGATTTCTTTTCTCTGAAAATCTTAAAGTTTCAAAATATTTTAGTTTCATTTTACAAATTGGCACCTTTTATCAAAGAATGACTATTGGATTGAAATTTTTTTTTTCTCATAGAATAATTAATATGTTGAGGCATTATTGACCTTGTAGAAGGCTTTCCTTCCTTTTCAGTATCCTTTTTATTAAGCACTTTTGCATCTAACATGTGACTGACGATTTCCCAATAAATAAAAACAGCATCATAACTCGAATAACAGGGAAAAAATATCAGTAAGGACGATTTTAATCAGAGAAATTTTATCTTTGAGTGATCTTAAACAAATCGTATAAAGTTTTCCGAATATCCTTATTATAAGAATGTTTTTGCTCTTGTTTCTGTTTTTGAGCTTTGAAAACTATCTCCAAAGTTTTTGACTAAAGGAAAGCGATTAATGAAATAAAAAATATCTTACCTTTATACCTATGATCAAAATATTTTTTATATCTTTGTTATATTTTAAGAAATAACTTTTATTAATACATCAAGTACTATGAAAAAAATGATGGAATCAAAAGCAAAGTTCTTGAACAAAAGACACAAGTACTTCCTATTTAATAAGTTATCTCAGAGCCCCTATCAACAAAGAGAACACATAAAGACGGAGAGAAGAAATATCATTATTTCTCTGAATCTTATTGCATTATTTTGTTTTTCAAGCACAAAAATACGAGGCTAGAAGTTTTTAAATTGTCATTAAGGTTAATGGACTTGTACGCTATTATGACTAAAGGGATTCCTTATCATTATTACCACTTTTGTATTATCCTTTTTTATACTCAAAGAAGATGGTTATCGTTTCCCAAGAACAAGGAAAACTGATAAAATTCAGCAATTTCTCTCTCTGGCTACATCTAATTTCTAACATAATGTGTTTTTTTAAATTGGACAAGTTAAACAATAAAGCTATTAACTGTTTTATTCTTTAAATAGCTGATATAAAGAAAGGGGAAAGCAACGCAGTGAAAGATAGGGCATTGAGCTGTTGGAGTAACACAAAGGAACATATTTCTTTACAGAAAACAAAACTTCAAGAAGGGAAAAAAATGTACAAAACTGTATTTTTCTCGCTTATTTTATCAATTTGATAATCAAAAGAAAAGTATAAAGCTTATTTCTTCTTTGTTTCATTCTATATGTAAGAAAGTGTTAGATTTATAAGCAGAATAATCTGTGGACCTCTAATCTATATCCATGCAAAGTATATATTTCTTAAGAATTTAATAAATTTAAATATATATATTTAATGGGTTTTTTTTATCTTTTGAAGTTTTTCTCCGGGGGGACAACTCTTAATTAAGGATAAGATGCTTCCGCTATGGTAATTGGATCCCACTACTCTGGAGGATACACTAATAATTAGTTGGTAGAATCATCCCATCGATGATGAGATGTACTTCCTACGGAAAGGGTTGTACTGTGGCCGGTGATGGCCATTAGGACTCAATAACAGTTCCCTCCAAAGTTACATTTGTGTTAATCCGGTCATTCACGGTTTAAATCCTTGGTCTTCGAGGTGGGTAAGAGAATCTGGTATAAATTAAATTTAGAAGTTACCTACTAATACTTTAGAAGTATATTTAATACCTTGACTCTTTTTAAAATCATGTTAGATTATATTTTGAAAATTTTAAGTGGGTGTATTTATATATTTTGTTTTGAATACAAATATATACGTTATATTGTATATAATTATAAATTTCTCAATTTTTTATGATTATTTGAATTTTCTCAAATGTTGCCTAACTGTCAAGCAAGTTTGAATAATAACTAATGTTTCAAATGTTATTGTTTAGTTTAAATTAGCTTGATCAAATGCATACATTGCATATTTTGATTTATGTAATGCAACCGCAAATTTCTCACACCCCAATACTTTTATGCAATTAGTTCACGATGATCATTCACTAAATAATGCACATAGGTGCAATATGTTTTTCGAAAGCAAATGTAACTATTTAATACTTTAATAGATTAACTGTACCTATTTTTCAAGTATTCTACAATTTTGATTTCTTCTCCTTTTAAGGTGTGCGACAAAGTTGAAAAGATAATTTATTTCAAAAACTAACTAAATCTAGTTTTTTTTTACTTTTTTCTTTAATATAATAAAAATATAGAGATTGTGTACATTTTATATCATGTGACATAAACAATATTCGCAATATTATATAATAGATCAGAAAATTAATAATAAATTAGAATATTATAATATATTTTAAAACTGAATTTTTTACATGAAGTTAATATTTCCTGTTGTTGTTGTTACTCATGACACCTTCCATGGACAAGCCCCCCGCCGATACAGCAGCAGATTTAAGCCGAAAGGAGCGTCTCTTGTTTTTGAAGTAGCGCCAACTAGGGCCAAGAGTACGACTTAGCTACACACTCACCACAAATTTGCTTGCACAACCCCTTTTTACAGGGGGGCACAGCCACACATCTCACAGATAGCACACAGAAGAGCAACCATGCCCGAACCGGGAACTCGAACCCGGGACCTCCAGAACACGAGGATGCCAGAAAGCCGGCTAAAGTTTCCTATTTGTGTAAAATCATATCTATCGTGATTACAAGATGTTCATCTTTAGTATTCTTCCAAAGGCGTAATATTTCAAATGTTTTTTTACGATTATTTATTTAAGAATATAAAACAACATTCTTATAAAAAGAAGTTAAAGTTCGTTAATCCAAACGCAATTTAGCAGCATTATAATCGCAAAAGTAGAAAATAACTGTCAGTTTGTACCATACATTTCTGTTGATGGTGGACTGCCTATAAGTTGTATTTTGTACTCTCGTTCTTCGGTTAAATCTGTGTACTATATTTGCTCACTGACGAAACTAATCTATAAAAAAGATTAAAATGAAATCTTCTCCACATATTTCAATGTATCATGCCAGAACATTATTTCTTGAACGAGCCAAGCAGCGCGTGCTCATGCGAGTTAAATTATATTTTTATTCGTTTTAATTGTTTCATCGAATGAGTCACTTTAGTACTGCAAAAGATCCAAAAGACTTTGTCTAGCATTCATTGTTTAAAAAAAATATCACACTTCCTATTTATTTCATTTCACATAACCCCGTGCTCAAAATGACATTTTTCTAGGTTTCAATTGCTGTAGTCATTAACTTATTTTTTTAAATCACAGATTCTGTAAATGTGATGTCAATGAATTATTAAAAGCCGATTTTTTGAGATGCTTGTGCAGTTCATAATTTTTTATTTTATTTTTCGCCTACTGATTTTTGTTTAGTCAAAAACATCATCTCAAAAACAACATCATGTTCTGACATAATAAAAAAGGTTTTGAATGGCTTTGAGTTTCAAATATTTCATAAGAAAGCCAAAATTTATTGTTAAGTTTAGTCAAAAGATAAAAATCTAGAAATAGAATGAGAGACAATTCAGCAATATTTTAGTAACCATTGTTTTTATCTTTCTAAAAGTGTTTAAGATGAATATTTCTCTCTGATGTAGAGCTATAACTGAATTCTAGAGTCATTAATTCATTTCAATAGAGAAATTCTAATGATTTATTAATCACTAAACTGCTAAGTTTCAGTTAACGAATCCGAAGCAAGTGAAATGATTGTTAATTCTTGCAAATGGAAATGCTTTTAGCATGGCACTCATCCAAAGATTAGACATCATTAAGTTTCAAAGTTTCACTCATTGTATTTCCACATCATTAATATCTCATAGACGAAATAACGCGCAATCTACTAATGACAATTGTTACTAAATGGAAAAGATGAAAAATATTATTAATGAATATGTCTTAATTTCAATAGATATTGTAAATTTATCTTTGATGCGAAATAAATATTTAAATGGTATTGAAATATATCAATCGAGTAAATTCGTAGTTAAGAGCTCTCTGATATATTACTGATAATGCAAGATAATTATTCTAATAAATAATAAAATATTTTGAACGAATTTTCTTAGTAAAAATATGGGATAATTGTACTATGTAATTAAAATGAGCTTTTTCTGAAGTCAAATAAATATTTTTAATTTGTAGTTGAAATCTGTGATTTTGTCCCGATTATGTACAATTTATTTTTAATTCATCCCATTTAATTCCTAATTAAATGCTTATGCATATATTAAACTTCAATAAACTCTAATCATTCCAAAATTCTATTTTTCATTTCCAGTCACAGCTCACGCCATCCAAAGCTGTCAAATATAGAAATCGGAAATCAGATGGACATTCTTGTGCGTACCCATTCAAGTCTCAATATCTAGACCGCAAAAGCAAATGTCGGAGTTCAATATATCCAGATTGGTCAAGCGGTCATCTTGATAAACAATCTCTGTCCACTGTGCATCAGTGACGACGGAAAGTGTTCTGACCAATATCTGGCATAAACCTATTGTTGAGGTGTAATACGACACCATCTTGATGATTGGTGTCAAATATTGATTATTTGAACTGAAGTATATGATGATGAGGAATTTCAACTGAGCTTATTAATCTTAGCGATCTAAGCATCTGGGATAAATGGAGCCTTTGAAATTGAATTTGAAATCTATGAAGATTGTACTGAATATGAACGGATTGATGGTTTCAGTGAAAAAGTCTTAGTTCAAAGCATTGTGGGATTCTAATAAAGTTGTTATGTGGTTTCACCGAAACGAATTATGCTAATATATGGTGAAAACTTCATACGTCATATAACATCTTAAAGACATGAGTAATTACTTTTGCTTAGTGGATATCTTACTAGACTACGAACCCTAATGTTGCAGGCTCGGTTACTCTCGGTTGGGTTAAAAAAACTGATAATCCTTAGATGTGAAAAAAATCAGTAGGTACTTCATGGCAAACTGACACTAAAAATTGCTTACTGATGCAAATTTTTGAAAGTCATCTTCTTAATAATTGATTAACACCCAAAATAATTTTTGTTCATTCCAATTCCCTGCTTATTGAAAGAATCAATTTGTTTATTTCTAATATAATTCTCATACCTTTCAAAGTCAAATATGAACATTTTAAAGGCTTCATTTATCCTCAATGCTTATACCGCTCGAATTAATAAGCACTATTGAAATTCCTCATCATAATACCGTTCTTCTCAGATAATCAATATTTGACACCAATCACCAAGATGGTGTCGTGTTACACCCTAACAAACGGCTCAGACCAGATATTGCTCAGAACACTATACATTGTCACTGATGCACAGTGGACAGAGATTGTTTATCAAGATGACCGCTTGACCAATTCGGATATATCGGCCTCCGACATTTGCTTATACAGCACAGATATTGAGATTTGCATGGCTATCCGCATGAATGTCCATCTGACTTCCCATAGCCATATCTGAAAGCTTTGAATGGCGTGAGCTGTGACTGAAAATGAAAAATAGAATTTTGTCGTTAGAGATTATTTGAGTTTAATATATGAATAGGCATTTGATTGGAAATTAAATTGGTTAGATTCTATATAGATTGTACGTAATGAGGACAAAATCATAGAATTCAATTGCAATGTGAAACATTGTGGAATATGAAAACCTTTTTTAGTTATGGGGAAAATTGCTTTTGTTTTGTTTTTACATTAGAAAAGCATACAACCCTCATCGATATTTTTTTATATTTCTGAGTGCTATAATAAAATTAATTTATAGAAAGAGAGGACAATATACAAAGATGTAAAAATGTTATAGAACATTAAAACATTTCTTGATATGCGCATGTAGAAATGCATTTTTAAATTAAAGTAAATCTGTGGGTTAAACACTTTCTTTAATGCCTTACATTTTGCCCTATGCCGTACATGCATCGATTTATCGAATTTTGATAGCTGTAAACAATTCAATAAATCTAAGTCTCTATTTAAATTCTTTTAAATATATTACAATATTCTAAATTTATATTCATAATTTCTCAAGTCCTATCAGAAGACTATCACTTAAAAAAGGAAAACTCTTATTTTTAAATGTTTATGTAATGTTGAAGTTTTATCCCACAAATGACTAAATTTAAACCAAACTATTGCACTGAAGTTTTAGTGGGAATATATATCTCAGTTTATCTGAATGAGCTGACATATTTTAGGTAACTTACTATCGAAGTCATATAATAGAAGTTTCCAGAAAGTTAAAGGACAGATAAATACTTCAGCCCTTTTCATTGTCCATGGTACACTGGAACAGAAGATCGTTCTTTGAAAACTGCCCCTGGTTGTCCGCCTCAAACTTGGAAAATTAAAAGTTAGGAATTCGTGTAACAAGAATGCAACAACTCATCAGTCTACTGAAGTTATAGAAGTATATTTAAAGTGATGGTGCAATAAAATACCTTCTTTAATTAAAAATAATATTCGAAAAGCTATTTAATTATTTCTCTAAATAAATTTTAATACATAATCGTGAAAAGTTATTGCTAATAATGTTATTATAAACATGGTAAATGTTTATGATTATTTCACAGCGCTTCATTTAAGAATGATTTGTTTATTCATATGTCACGTTTCTTATCAATTCAAAGTAAACATTGTATTTTTATATGATAAAGTAACTCGCATTTTCTTTTTCAGAAAAATGACAATTCTTCTAGTTTCTTATTCGGAAATAATGCTCAATTCTATACTGATTTTTCTCTTGACGATCAAAATTATGGCTCGTTAGTTTCTGTATGATACCCTGCCGCTTTTTTAATAGGCATATAAAAGTAACTCGCATTTTCTTTTTCAGAAAAATGACAACATTTTAGTTCCTTATTCGGAAATAATGCTCAATTATAAACTGATTTTTCTCCGGACGATCGAGACAGCAGTGGCTCGTTAGTTTCTGTATTATATCATGCCGCTTTTATAATAGGCATATCAAAGTAACTAGCATTTTCTTTTTCAGTAAAATGACAATACTTCTAGTTTCTTATTCGGAAATAATGCTCAATTTTCTACTGATTTTTCTTCTCACTATCGAGATAGCAGCGGCTCGTTAGTTTCTGTATTATATCATGCCGCTTTTATAATAGGTATATCAAAGTAACTCGCATTTTCTTTTTTTCAGAAAAATGGCAATACTTTTAGTTTCTTATTCGGAAACAATGCTCAATTATATACTGATTTTTCTCCTGAAGATCGAGATAGCAGTGGCTCGTTAGTTTCTGTATTAAACCATGCCGTTTTTATTATAGGCATGTCAAAGTAACACGCATTTTCTTTTTCAGAAAAATGACAATACTTCTAGTTTCTTATTCGAAAATAATATTCAATTTTACACTGATTTTTCTCCTGAAGATCGAAATAGCAGTGGCTCGTTAGTTTCTGTATTATATCATTCCGCTTTTATAGTAGGCATGTCAAAGTAACACGCATTTTCTTTTTCAGAAAAATAACAATACTTCTAGTTTTTTATTCGGAAATAATATTCAATTTTATACTGATTTTCCTCCTGAAGATCGAAATAGCAGTGGCTTGTTAGTTTCTGTATTATATCATGCCGCTTTTATAATAGGCATATAAAAGTAACTCGCATTATTTTTCTCAGAAAAATGACAATACTTCTTATTCGGAAATGATACGCAATTCTATATATTGTTTTTTCTCCTTGCGATCGAGATAGTGGCTTGTTAGTTTTTGTATTATATCATGACGCTTTCATAATAATCATATAAAAGTTACATGCATTATCTTTTTCAGAAAAATGACAATACTTCTAATTTCTTATTCGGAAATTATCCTTAATTCTATACTGATTTTTCTCCTGAAGATCGAAATAGCAGTGGCTCGTTAGTTTCTATATTACACCATGCCGCTTTTATTATAGACATATAAAAGTTACTTGCATTATCTTTTTCAGAAAAATGACATTACTTCTAATATGGAAATGATACTCAATTCTATACTGATTTTTCTTCTGTCGATCGAGATATCAGGGAATCTTAAGTTTCTATATTATATCATGTTGCTTTTATAATAGGCATAGATTTTTCATATGCCATGGTTGTGAAAAAAATCTTGTGCGAATGAAATTACTTATCTATAGAAAAAATAGGACACTAAAATACAAGAAAATATTTACTAAGAGAATAATAATCCCATTTTTGTTAACAATCTGTAGAAGAAATATTTCAAAACAAATTTGAAAATTCGAAATTCCATTGCAAGTTTTTTAAGTTTTGAATGAAATATTATTCATAATTAAATCTTTTCTTTATTTTCAGCAATTTATACAGTTTCTTCTTAAAAGGTTCTAAACTAATTTCCTTATTCAAGATTATATCTTCTTAATGTGTTTATATGTTGCTTATCATATTCAAATAGTGATGTGTGTGATGTAATATATATTAACAAAACTTTGTTCAAACTGTTTACAGAATAGAATATTTGATCTAATTTCAATACCTGGTAATTACCATTTTTGGATTGAAAGAATTTTTAAGCTTGGGCTTTTATTCAAAAGCTGTTCAAAAATTTAACTTTTATCTTAATTAACTATTGAACATAATGCTCAAAATTTTGCTCTAGTTAAAAAATTTTAAAAAAAGTAAAAGTTACTAATATTGGAATTTTATTTCCATGATTTATTTTTTTTGTCTAATTTCAATAACTTCTCAAAAAGGCTTTTATTATGTTTAACAGTACAATATCTTTTATTTATTGGGCTATAATTGAAAAAACAAACAAATAATAGATATACACTTTGTGTGCTAATTTCTGTTGTTATATAATCAAGACCAAATTCTACATACATAATAGACACATTTGAACTAAACAGATGACCTTTCTATAGTGTTTCACATTAGAATATAGAGTCTGCTTTATTTATTTTTTCACATTTGCTACTCATTTTAAAACATTATCATCATAATTTAGTACTTTAATTCAATTCCTATATTACACAGTTATATTTCACATCAGCATTAGAACGCTTCCTGATATATCCTGATAAATGGATCACATCAGGAATTATCAAACCTTCATCGCGCGCACCCAATAGACAGGTGAAATCTACGTGCGGAAGACAAATAGCGGGCTTTGACACATGTTTAAGCAGAGCCGCTATCTGGGGGATTGGTAAACCGCATAATCCCAGGACAGACAGAGTGTATGGCAGCTATTGCCTCGTCCTATTTGAAAGGTTATTGAATAACCCAATTTCGGGATATACATAGCACTGGTAAGGGTGTTAGATTCATTCAAATATTAATAATTCAGACTTAAATTAGATATAAAATCTACATTTAAGAATTAATTGAAGATCACATTTAATAAATAAAGAGTACTTACTGATAATGCTAATTTTGCTGGAAGAATATTACAAGTCAATTGGTTATTAAAATTTCAGTTCTTTTTGCCTTCATAGCTGAGTGTTTAAAACAACTATACGTGAAAAAAATCAAATGTTATGTTTTGGATTGTTATACCATGTAAACAGCGTTTGAAACCATGTTTGAAAAGATGGAATTTGATTCCAGACACATTTAACTGTTTGAAGAAGCCAGCTCATGCCATTTTAATTATATTTTTCTCTACTAACGCCTGAGAGTCAGTATTTTCAAAGATGAATAACAGTAAAGACACGCATAGAAATAATTTAGCAGATGACTACAATTTAGTATGCATTTTGCTGAAAGTAACATCTTACAATTGTAATATATTTGTAATCTTATATACAACAATACCAATAATACCAAAATGTATTTTTTCTTAGTAAATATTGTGGCGCTAACTTCAAAAGCCAGATAATATTTACGATACCAAAGTCGACTTTTGTATTATGGTCATGTTACTCGGCTACAGGCTCTAGAGTTGAAGGCTCAAATCGTGATCTTCAATCGGTTCATTGGTGACCTTGCAACGCATAACATTTGTTTTTATGGTATAACAATCGGGAGGGCACCTCAAAAAGAGAATGAGAGGTTTCCGGCATGGTGGTTGGATCTCGCCACCCTGGAGGGTATACAAATATTTTTTTGGGGGGGGAGGTTTGAATCCTCCCATTGATGATGGGAAGTACTTCCTACGGGAATGATTGTACCGTGGCCCCCTTAGGAAGATTTGTAGCAGTCTAAACATTTAGTTTTATGGCTTATCAGCTGGTCGTATGCTTTCAGACGGGTCGGTGTATCAGTAATATACCATCAGTAAATACCATGTAAATAATTTTTTCAACTAAATCAGCTCTAGACTGATATTCTAAACTTTCAAAAGAAAATTGTAGCAGTTTTTAAAGGAAATTTGTTTCCTTTCTAGACAAATTAAACAGGAAAAATGCATTTTCTAAATCTTGGTACAAGATAGAGAGTAACAAACATTTTAAAAGTTTTTTTTTTCTCTTTACCAACTACCATAGAAATCAAACTATTTTTATAAAATTCCTTACTTCCATTAATCAAATTTTCTGACAGTAAGTATTTGCCAATGCACATATTTAAATACAAAAATCCTTTGCTATTACTAATAACTTTTATACTAATAAACTTTATACTAATAAACTTTTTATACTAATAAATCTTTATAATTTTTCAGAAATTTTTTTTCTTATTTTACGAAAAACAAATTTAAATATTTATCATCAGTATATTTCATTTTTTTTTTAAACTACTCAGTCCAACATGTTTATTTGGACAGTTTCTAAAACTTTTAATAAAATATCAACGCAATAGTTTCTGAAAATGCGTGATATCATTGCCTTAAAATTAGATTTTACTATTTTATATGATAGTCAAAATAAAGTTTTATCAAACAAAGAAAGTATTTTTTTAGAATTTCGATAACAAAAACTGTTACTATTTTTTTACGGAAGTAGGAATAACAAGCTAGAGCAATTGAACAATGTAAAAAAGTTATTCCTAATTTTTTGAAGACCACGAATGCTTTATTAAGGGTCAACAGAAAGATTTTACCATGCTATTTCCCAAATCTTGAATATAAAAGCAAGGAAACAAAAACACCTTTGAAGAGTATGAAAAAAAAAATGGAAGTAGCATAATCAAATGAAGAAAATCCATTCATTGAATTTTAAAGTGAACTGTCTAAAAATGTTTTTACAAGATCCTTGTTCCCTTTGATTATATATATATA
>JAOUZG010040073.1:1108804-1139646 GCA_026289955.1 Argiope argentata
TAATATGTAAGCATATAATTTACAGACATCTGCTTTATTCACTAGTACTGGTCACAATTCCATCTATCAAATATCACATACAACTCTTATTATTTTTCAGCAATATTTATACTATTGATCTTGATTTCTAATTCTAAAAGTAATTATAGAACTCTTATGTAATCATATATTTTACAGACATCTGCTCTATTCTATGGTACTGGTCACATTTCCATCTATCAAGTATCACATTCAATTCTTATTAATTCGGAGCAATCTTTAAAATATGAATCTTAATTGCTAATTACAAGAGGAATCATAGAATTGGAGCCATTACATAAGAATATAAACCCCTGTTCTATTCACTGGTACATTTAAATTTCTATCGAACAAGAGTCATATCCAATTCTTACTCATCGCAGCAATATTTGTAATATTGATTCTTACATTTTAAGTTACAAAGGGAAAAATAATCGATCCATTATAATATTAGTAAAAATGTCAATTACATCTGAATATCGTTAAAAAACTGCAAACATGCTTAATTGAAAATTTAATTGAATTTCTACAAAATAATCATTTCTTGATGAGTTCCGTCCTACTCACTCTCAACAAATTAATTCTTATAAAGTATCAATGAATCGTTTCCTAAAAGGAAAAAAAAATTCACAAAGGCTCAAAAAGTCATAAAGATTTTAAAATAATGAATATTTAACATCGATTTATTTTAGAAACATAAAGTTATACAAAAAAGCAAGTATTTTCATTCATATTTTTGGATACTTAAAAATTGTGTTATAATT
The DNA here is from genome assembly GCA_026289955.1 of Argiope argentata. NCBI lineage: Eukaryota > Metazoa > Arthropoda > Arachnida > Araneae > Araneidae > Argiope > Argiope argentata. The sequence continues at coordinate 1,109,587 of JAOUZG010040073.1, forward strand.
TTTCTTATGAATAAATATTAGATTTCAAATACGCTGTGGCTTTATTTGCATCATTACTTAAAAAGAAATAAAGATAAACTTTCATTTCATTATACAAAACAAAATTGCAAATCCAAATTATGTTTTCAAGTAACCTGTTTAGATGTTGTATATACTTTTCATATTTCAGTTGTGAAGAATACAAAATATTGAAAAGATAATTGCTTTACACCACTTTTAATACTATATAATTCTCGAAAAAAATCACTTTTGCAGTGTATATAACGATAATTTAAATCATTAAGAAATTTATTTCTTTATTTCATAATAAATCTAAAAAAACTACCTTTAAAATTTCAGATAGGGCTTTTCAAAACTATCTTATATTAATTTAAAACCAATAACTTTTATTTCTTTTAAACTAATAATATTTTCATTCATATCAAAAATATTTCATTTCATAGAATAATTATTTTGGTTTCTCAATTTGAATTTTCAATTCAACTTCAGTTTTTCACTTTGGAAATATACATTAAAGTACAAAGCAAATAAAAGTTGCTTTGTACTTAAAAAGCATAAAAAAGTGAATACTAAAGTCATTTATTTATTGTAGAGAATTTTTGATTATTTAGATTTAAACTGGCCAATGAATTTATATTCCTTCTTGTGTTGCGGAAAGATACACCATAATTTTACTCCTTTGTTAAATTTTGAAAACATTTTATTTAAAGCAATAGGTAATCGTAATAAAGCTAAAAAATGAAAAATCATGAAAGAGAGTTATTTTAAACTCATATTTCTAGCCTTTACAAATATTAGATGCTTTCAATGCATCTAATATTTTGAAATGCTTTGTTTTTCATTGAAACTCTCATATAGTAAAAATATTTTTTCCCAGAATAGTTGCTACATTTGAAAAAAACAAAAGTATAATTTATCATACATTTAATACATCTCCTTTTCTATATTATTATAAGGTTTGTGTTACTAATAATATTAAACTTGATAATGATTTTATTAACTCTTTGAAACCTTCTCAATTTCTTTAATAATTTTTGGAGGCAAAAATAGAATTCTGAAATTATGAATTATCTTCGGTAGTTTTCATATATCGATATTTTTTTGTTAATCAAGGAGCATGAGTCAAAAATATATTAAATTATAAATAAAATTTCAGATTATACATGTGAATAAAATTTTATTTTCATGTCAAATTTTTATTTTGTTGTTTCTACTGCCTTGTTTTAGAATTAGTGCGTTTGATGCTTTTTTTGTCTTGAAGAAGCTTGTTATTTGATTATCAATACGCAACAAACTTCTTTGCTTTAAGAACGATTTATTTTTCAATCAGCTGCATATCGGAATTTTTGAAAGTATTTATGTAAGGTACTCTAAATGTCTCGTTTTTGATGGAAAAAGAAAAATATATGTCAGGTAAAATATTTTTTTAAGAATTCCTACATATAATTAATTTTGATTTTCCAGAAAATTATCTAACCATTACTCTGAAATGAAAAACTTTCTGACTATTCCAATTTTCTGACAAATCCAATTCATTTTTTCCTCTGAACCAATTCGGGAGGCCAATCGGTCCGAAAAACTAAGAGAGCAAGGATTAAAGAACGTGATAATAATAGAACTTTTAAATAAAATAAGGACAAAAATAAACGATAAGCTGACAGAGATTGATAGATAATTAACCATCAAATATTTTGAAAACTGAAATTGCTTCTAGGAGAAGAATATAGATGTATCATTTAAGTAATGAAGATTCATGAAAACACGAGAAACACCAATAACAATCGAGCAATTTCGAAACGCATATCTAGGTCTAAAGGTGATATAAATTTGTACCAGATACGTTATTCAATTTTAAAAAAGGATATGTCAGCTGTTCAAATTATGGAGGAAGAATTGTAATTTTTTCTTAACCATAAATTTTCAGAAATATTCAATCGAAAATTCGAAATTTTTAAGTTTGTAACATCTATTTTCAGACTTCAAAATAAGCAAATTTACGTAACAGAGCATTATCGGCTTCTTGGGAAATTTTGATCGAAATGCAATTTCCTGTAGATTAGAATGGATGGTTCGAAGAAGGATGCTTTATGCTTTTTCAGTTTAGACTTTCAAGCTTATTAACATAATTGTGGTATAGAAAAATCATAACTCTCTCTTATTTGAAATTCTATTATTTAGTTAAATTAATAAAATTTTGATATATGTTACAATGAGGGGAGAAATATAAAGAAAATAACAAATTTGTTTTTAGTTTATATTTAATTCTTTCTTCTTTTATTAATACTTTGGTCGGTTTTTAAAAATATCAGTATAATTGGAATACTTTTATACTAAATATATTCTTCTAAACTTAAAATGCATTGGCTACACTCTATAACACAAAAAAATCGATGCACCAAGAAGGAGTTGTCCAATTAAGACAAAAATTGGTGGATAAGAAGACAATGTACAGAATAGTAAATGATTAGAATCTCAGAACAATTGAATAATTTATTTCAGAGTTATAGTAACAAGTTCAATAAGGTGTTGACCCGCCTCTAGCCTGGATACAAGCTGCCACAAGGCTTGACATAGACCATTAAAGCTTCCAGATGGTCTCCCGTGATATTTCCTGCCAAATTTACTCCAGTTGTTGGAGGAGATCATCAACATTCCGTGACATATGCAATAACCTTCCCATCATATCGCAGACATGCTCGATGGGAGAGATATCAGGAGATCTGGCAGGCCCAAGGAAGTGTTTCACTTGCTTGCCGACAGTACATAGCAACATGTTCCGTATGTGGTGTTGCATTATCCTGTAGAAAACTAGCCCAGGAACTGTAGCAAAAGAGATCTTAAGATGTCGTCGACGTACCACTGTGCAGTAACTGTATCACTAATGAAGACTAAACCGGTCCGGCTATCAAAGGAAATGGCATCCCAGATCATAATGCCTTTTTGAGGGTGGATGTGGCGTGCAATTGTGAAAGCAGGGTCCCCTCCCTCTTCCCTGGTGTCTCCAAACATTTTTTCGATGATCGTCAGAACATAGTTGGAAGCGGGAGTCGTCCCTAAAGACTATATGTCTCCAGTCTGCATCATTCCAACCTGATCGAACCATGCACCACTGTAATTTGGCTTGGCAGTGTGCAGGCGTGAGTGGCAGGTTGCGTAAAGGTCAGCGCGAGCGTAGATTTCAATGTCTCAACCGTCTGTGAATGATCATGGTGGACACCGGTGTTTGGGTTGAACGTCTGATGGTTAATAGAGATGAAAAATGCGCTGTGACAGCTCATCGGACAATCACTGTCCTCACTATATGTTGTGACTCTAAGTCGACCCCTAAGCCAGAAAGACGGCATAAACTTTGTTCTGTATGTAATTAATACCGTATTTTAATATAATTATTCTGAAGTACAGAATTGATGGTTATAATCCAAAATATCTTAATAAAAATAAGAAGGTTTAAATAATGTGTAATAAAACTAATCTATATTAATAAAAATGCAACTCGAAATGCGTTGCTAAGCGCAAAACTGGAGAACGGTTGGCCGATTCGGCTAATTTTTTAAAAATATTTTCGTTAAGACACGAGAATGGTTCTTATGGAGAGAAAAAATGAAAAAAAACTGAGTGGAAAACAGTTAAAACGACACTTTTCTTACTTTCCCGCCAAAAATTTGTGCAAGATAGCAGGAAGTAATAAATTATGATTTGTTTAGAAAGAAATACGCGAATTCAGTTGGTTTTCATTTATAGATAACGGGATGTTTAAAAAAGAAAGGAAATAGTTGCTTTTATTATTAGTCGGTATGAATATTTAATCTATGCCTGCTCAAAATAAAGTCTGGGCAGCGAAGAAAAAAAGTAATAACAAAGCTAAAAAGGGTTTATAGAAAGAAAAGTAGTGAAGAAAAAAAAGAAGAAAAGAAGTGTGAGTGTGTGTCATCATTATTTCGTCTGTGCGAGGCATTTTCCAAGCTGTTTTTAAGCTTTTGCATCTCTTGAAAACCAATTGTGTCTATTTGTTTAGTGTGTTTACATTTATGAAAATTTGAATCTTATTATTCTATAAAAAAAGAATTTTAGACCTTTCCCTCCACCATTTAAGTAAAATATCAATTCCGGAACAATAATTGCTCGGATAGATAGAGAAAGATGAGTAGTACAGTAAACAGATCATCTGAAGAAAATAATACTAAATAATACTATAAATGAATTATATGATTATCAAAATTTGTTTGGTTTAAAAATATTTTGGTGAAAAACCTGTTATGAGACACAGCTAAATAAAATATTAGCGAGCAAACTTTAGCGAGCATTAATACTGGCGAACCGACTGGTCGCCAAATACGGCTTGTTTTAAGTATATTCTGTGAAACTAGGCAACTCAAATAATAAATATAGTCTCGTTACCAGCATTTAAACTGGTGTTTCCAACTGGGCAACTAAAATAGTAAGTGTACCTCATCTAACATCATCATAATAAAACGATTATTCAATCCAGGCCGGATAATGACACAAGGTTTAACTGAATCAGCAAGCAGCAGTAGGAGTTATTTGATAGTTTTTGGAAAAAAAAGGATTTCTGGATTTCTCTAATTACTTCAACTGTACTCTTTTCACCAAGTTCGAAACTAGGAAAGTCCCATGAATGCCTTTATTAGTAATATCGTACTCTTGCAAGAAGCCTTTCAACCATGGTACTTATGGAAGAAGGCTAGAGTGATGGACCTACAGCAGAGCCGTAAAGGGAACATATACTCTTGTGAACTGAGAGTTAATGGTTGAATGGCAACCCGCCATTGTCTCTGCCGTTATCGAGGTTGACAAGGGTGGAGTAGATGCTGAGAATAGGATTGTATCTGATATTTTAGTTGCCCTTTTAGCAATTCAGGCTTAAAATTAGTTTTTATCTAAGACAAAGGGATGTTGTTGGGTACTAATCTTATTTAATATCTACAAATCAGCACTCCCATCGCTTTTGGACTACTATGCAGGAATCATGGTGTGAACTGTCAATAAAATATCTTCGCAAATTAGTTGAATCCATGCCACGCCCTATTGTTGTACTTCTCATCGTTCATTGGGGCTCTGCACGACATTATATATGTGTACCAGTTCGTTTTAGGACTTCAGTGTATGTAAACGCAATAACAGTAATCAAAAAATAGGTATATTATTGTGTCTACAACTGTACTTTAGTCTAAAATTTTGTTTTAAAATTTGAATTTAAATTACTAAGAAATTTCGTTTCAAAATAAATTCACTAAAAATGTATGATTCTCACCAATCAGTATTGCAGAGCTAATCTCCACCAATACCATTAAAGGTATTCGTGACCTTTCTGAAAGACCACAACTCTATGATGAGGAGAGGGAAATGCATTGTTAAAAGAATTTATTTAAGAGTACACGAGAAATTTTGAATGAAACCTTCCATAATTTTTTTTCAAATACCAAAAATAAGAATATATCAATATAGAAAATGAAAGCTATTCTTAAGGAGCTTTATAAACATAAGATTAAAAAAATTGGCTGAATTCTAGTTACTGATTCTAAATATGTAAAATATCAAATATATCAGTGTTTGTATCAAGTATTAGAATTTACTATCTGAATACATTAAAAAAAGAAACTGAGTTTTACTAATTATGCGTTAATTGACGAATAAATCTAATGTAATATTCTTGGTCTTTTTTGACGATAAAATAATTTATATAAAGAGGAAATGTTGCTAACAACTTCTTTCATTTTTATAGTAAAAGGGATCAAATAAAATTTAATCCAATTCGAGTCACATAAGAACTAATTCTTGGAATTTGACTTCCACTATGGCTTCAAAGAAGAAGTAAGTGCTTCACGAGATAATTTTTCTAAAATTATCAGAAATCGATTTTTTTTAAAAAATCGTTTTCTAAGCTACTTCATCTTTCGTTAGCTACTAATCTTTCATAGCTACATCAATTTTTGGATAAATTTGTGCAAAACTAGATGTTAAGATTCCAGTTACATCCGACTTCCTTCTAGTATATATTTTTTGCATGAAATTTTTTTAAAATGCTAAGAACTTAAAGCAACTAATTAATTTTTTTTTTGTAAAAACAGTTGGGTTTACACACAAACTATAGAATGTTATTCAAAATCAGATACCAATAAGTAGCACACAGTAAATAAAATGATACGCTTTACAATAAACTTATACTTTATTGTCAAGATGGAAATAATATTCTATGGTAATTGTGTTCCAAGTGTTGCTTTACTACTTTTTTATTCTACTTTCTTCATCTGCTGCATTTTTATTTATATGTATATTTTTGTGATTTTATCGCATTCCATTAAAAAGCATGCAATATGTAAGTATAGTTCCCAAAGTCCCAATGATGAAACTTCTTCGAATTGGTGCAATTTTCCAGACAGTTAAACCTATATAGCTGCTATCATCGAATAAGATGTGTCTTTGAGAAGGTAAGAGGTCTAATCTGTTGCATGCTAATTCTTTGAGTTTTCTTGAAATGCTTTCAGTGGTTTCATACATCACAGTACCCGTAATACCCATAGCAATAAAATCTGAGCAACTTACTCCAAACAGAAGCCACACAGACACATATTGAGTTTCGAGTCCTAAACGCATTTTTTGCATGAAACTCTCTACACCATAGTACATGGTGCAGGCATTGAAAAGAGTGCATAAAAACATCGAGTAAGACAATTTAGAATCAATATCTTCAATCAGTTTTCTAATAGCTTTGTAAACTTTAATATCCGCATCCTTTAAAACTAATTTTGATGCCAGCTGTTCTTTGAAGCTCTTAATCATGCAATACATTTGATGGCACAGCAATGTGTAATAAACTGCAAATGTGTGAAAGGGCAGAAATATGAATGGTATTTCTATAAGAACATTAGGCAATGCATATATAATTTTGGAATAAGGCTTTGAAATGCTATAAGTAAAAAATAAAATTTTCTTCATTTTAAACAATGTAATAAAATTGCAAATACCGATTGGGAAGAAAGCTAGAACTCCACAAATAGTCCAAATATATATCCATTTATTTTTGCTATTTCCAGTTCTAAATTTATAAATATTCGACAAGCAATCTATACGTTTAAAGATGCAGTAAAAATATTTCAAATGATCTGATAGAGATTTTCGTAGGAGAAAAGATAGCACATGCATGAATATACCCGAGTAAAATGTATGTATCGTGATCATTGTAATTAGTAATGATATATTGATTAATACAAGAAACAGCGTTAAGGCATGATTGAAAATTCGCATAAACCGCAATTTTGCTTTTTCATTTGATCTATTAGATCGGGATGGGCTTATTATAGCAGAAACACTAAACAGCAAGAATATCCATTTAAAAGGCACTTTTCTTGTTTTGTCAGTAGTATTATTAACAAATCTGAACTTCAATTCCATGTCGTAACAAATGTCTGAAATTTTTCTGTTATTTATATTTGACTCTTTTATTTCTTTATGGATTTGAAACTTAGAAATATTAATCTTGGCAATAAAATATAGTTTCAGTTTTTCCTCAACACTGTGTTGTAATTCAGAACAATGACAACGGCATTACTTCAGATGTTATTATACACGAGCTTCACAAAAATATCTTCCAAAACTTACAAAATAAGCTTACAACAATCTTAGAATGCTTTTACAACTGAATAATTATGCATCGTAGGTTGGTGATAGTGCCATTTGCAACAATTATTCATGGGGTATCACATAAGATCAATAAAGATGTAAAGAGCAAAAGATATTCATTCTTCTTTAATCTATTTCTTTTTATAAAACTGGTAAAATGATAAAGAATATCGAATTTCCAAACTATCAATGAAACCTTCACTGTATCTTATTTGATAAAAAGATAATCTCGCAGAATAAAAATGTAAATGTCACTTGTTTAATAATGTCGATATTGCGATAATAAATAGATCGGTTGGAAATTTTATAAATATACAAGATTGAGAAATCGATGATACCTCTTTCTCATGAATAATCTATTAAGAATATAAGTAAAAATGATTGATTTTTAAAACGAGTTATTTTATCATAATCAAATATCTGTTGATCATTTTTTTAATTTGAAGAAAATAGCTTTTTAGTTTTCATTTTATATTTATATGTCATTTATATTCATTATATATGTCATTTCATTTTCCATGTAATTTTATATTTTAATTTTTCATACTTTTTTTCGTTTAAAAAATTCAATATGGCATGTTTAATTAGTATCTATGCAGTTTAAACATTTCCAAAAAGAACTTCGTATTATTATTATATTGATATTAAAATTGGCAAAATTGCTATTAATAATGTAATCAGTTAAATTATGATAAATGTCTTTTTAAAATCACAGTTTCCTTTTTTTTCTTCACTCTCAAGCTAAAAGATTTATAATTTAAATAATTTCAATGACTTTTTTTAAAATTTTTAACAATGAAAAGAAACCATGAGTGTTTTTCTTACAGCACTGATAATAAGACAAAATGAGATCATACGTATACGTATTCGTATTTAGAAAAAGGCAACTTTCTAGCATAAAACTGAGACAGTATTTTTTTAGGCGTGTGATTTACACGTGACCATCAGAAAGATGTAATTTTACAAGATTCTATTGGATCCTGAGATTCGTGAAGAATTTCAAACATAAATTTAACGTTTTTTTTAAATAATTTGAATGCAAGTCTGTTTAAAATAAATTAATTATAATACTGAGGGCTCATTTTACCAAAGAACGACACATTCCTTTTTTTTAACTCGATGAATATAAATTTGATAAAGAGATAAAAATTTAATATTGTTTTTTTTTAAGGTCACATACCAAATTTCATGATTAATATCATTATGTTTACTAGTTTTTGCTTTACTTATGTTTAAATGTAGAGACGTTTTAGACCCGAATTTCATGACTAATATCATTATGATTATGATTTATCGCTTTGCTTGTTATCAAATATAAAGTTTTAGGCGTGAATTTCATGACTAATATCATTATTTTTCTGAGTTATTGCTTTACTTGTGTTCAAATGTAGAGACATTTTAGGCTCGAATTTCATGGCTAATATTATGTTTATGAGTTATTCATTTCCATTGAATAAAATAATTTTCCATTTGATTTCCATTTTAATCAAAATAAGAAAATATTCCCAAAATAGAAGGTGTCATTTTATTAGATAGCAAGGAAAATAAACCAGTTAAGGAGTTAATTGATGGTGATCTAAACTGTGGATATTCGTCAAAACTTTGAATTAATTTTTTTAAACATTGCTATACTTTATCAATTCTTCGTAAATAAGGATTCAAAAATACTCCTTGAACAATTTTACAAATTTGTTTTTAAGGAATTGTCCCATCTTTTAATTGGAAAGGCTGAGATCAAGAAAAATTTGGGACTTTTATTATTGAACTGGTAGATTCTATTAATAATTGAAAATTAAAGTTCTTAGTTTAATTTATATAAAAAAAACATTATTGTTGACAAAGTTTTTAACTTTTATTAAATTATATACAAAATTCCACTCTAGAAACGATTAATGTTCTCAAGAAAGTAAATATTTAATTTGGAGAAAATAAAAAAAATAAAAGAAAGATATTTATATTTAATTATTTAAATGAAGATTATTATACTATATGTCACAGTATATTTCAATAAAACCTGCAGAATTTAGAAACGGGCATTCTAAAAAATCTGACTTTTAAAGTTATATAAAAATAATTAAAATCCGTAAAAATAAAATATTTAGGTTTCAATAACGATTTTTGTGCATTCAGACTATTTATCTTGATCAATTCACCTAAACAGCACTTAAAAGATTATCCATTATTCATTTAAAAGAAAAGAACATTACATATTAAATTTACTACTTAGGTATTTTTCAATAAAGCGAAGCACCTTTATTGGCGATAAATTGAAATGTCATAATGAAATTCAAATATTAAAAAAGCTGCTCCAAAACAGACTTTCACGATACGCCTTCTACAAAGCTCATAAATTTCAATTCATTAAAACTGCTGAGTTAATTAGTTTGCGTACAGCGAGATCCTTCCATTACACATTTGAAGCTATATATCCATAACCGCAGTTTGTATGTTGAAAGATTCGAAAGCAAAGAAAATAAATCTATAAAAATAATGAAATGAAGGTGAAAAAATCCTTGTTTATTCTAGTTAATAGGATCTAATGCTTCAAACCATTTCGAGAGGAAATAAATTATGTATCCAGAATTCACAGCTTGTAGTTGTGAATGGATTTATGTCATTGTATGAGAAAAATGTAATATGGAAGGTTTGATCGATTCTCTTTAGATTAATGTGGAAAAAAAAGGTTATTGTGTGAAAAATTAATTAGTGCTCCATGGTAGTACCTCAATTAATTATTATCTTCCAAGCAATTTATGATGCATATTTAATTCCATGGAAGAATCTGCTGTATACAAAGAAATTTAGCCTACGAACTTTAAAGTTAGATTGAAATACAGGAATTATCAAATGAAAGTGGGTCTATAATTCTCTCCGGATAAGCTAAAAGCCATTACAAGCTAAATGAATAATGCAATTAGTCATAGTCATTCAACATTTTGACTAGGTATCGTATGAATGCGATAACGATTTTTCAGCCATTTCTACCAGCTATGCAAGATACTGATTAAAGGTTTGTATTTTTAGAACTTTAACCTATCGACTACCAGATACGAGATACCTCGTATTAAGCGTATGTATCAAAACTGCCAGATATGAGATATCTCGTAGAGCGTGCTGCAATTTTAGATTAATTACAAATGGCCATTTTAGTTAAAAATATTTTAAAAAGGTGAATGAAAAATTTATATGGAGCAAAAAAACGTATTAATTTTCAATTTTCATTACAAAAATTATAACTTAGACAATTAGATTATAATAATTATATTTATATATATGAATGTATTACATAAATTTGAGAATATTCTTATAATTGTTGCTGAATATGATCTACTGTAAAACAATGAACAACGCAAAGTCCTGGCTTTTTGGGGCACTGTGGACAAAAATACCTAGTCTTTTTACGTTTTTTCCACTTTTTACAGATATATATATATATATATATATATATATATATATATATATATATATATATATATATGCGTTTCTAAATCACTTATTGATGGTCTTTATCTGCCTTTATTAAATATTTCTGAAAAATGTTTCTATAGATTTTAATAAAAGTCTTGTACTGTATAAGAAACAAATGTTATTCTAAATAGTTAATAAAGAATACTAATAATTAGAAGAAAATTCTAGTTTTCATTGATAATAAAAAGGCGTAAAGATTAATCTGTGCTTTGTTTGTTAATATCCACTTTAACATTTCACCCAGCCCCATTTTATATCATGATTAACATATATTATGTAGACTGATTTGGATAAATTTTATTGGAAATATAGGCAACGATATTAAAACTTTAGAAAACCTCACAATTTGTTAATTTAACTCTAAAATATACAAAACTCGAAAATATGCACACACAAAATCTTATAATTTCCTGATGAAAACTGATTTTAAAGTACGTGTGAGAAGAAAAATGGTATATGGGTGCTTTGAAATATCTTAAGCATTGTATGGAGTAAAAGCATTTGCACGAAAAAAAAGAAGAAAAAGAAGAAGATTTTGTGCATGTACAATAGTAATTGTTTATGCTTTAGTTTGTAGTAGTGTGGATGAAACTATTATGATTTGTTCATGATTAGAGTTTAAATTATTTTATTATTCAAATTCATGTATATTTATAGTTTTAAATTACGAAAATCTTCAATAGTAAGTTTGAAATAATATGTTGCATTCAGTTTGTTATCACTTTCTTTTATGAATTACAAAATAAAAAGATATTAAACTGAACTGAAATTAATTTGAAGAAGAAAATGATTAAGTTATTTTAATGATCATACATTATTTGATCCAGCAAATAATGTATTATCTATAACGATCATACATTATTTGATCCAGCAAATAATGTATTATCTATAACGATCATACATTATTTGATCCAATAAATAATGTATGTTTTAATTCATTGATTAGCAATGGCAACATTGGATTCATAAAGCATTTTTAATTAGATGATCTATCTCTTTTTATAGTTACAATATAAGAGAATTTAAATAGAGAGTATGAAAAACAAACCTAGGCATTTTAGTTAGTAATAGCATAAGGGTTAAATAAATTGGTAAACAATTAACTACCGAAAGAAAAAAGGAGGTTTACTATTTAAACTATAATAATAATTATAAAAAAAGAAATTGTTTCACTTAACATTTAATAGCTTCGAAGCATTATATGACAAATTTAATTCCACAGAACGAGGAATGCATAAACAATAACAACGAGTTTACAAGAAACAAATATTGTTAAAATATTTTTATTTAATTCACCATGCTATTCAATAAAACTTAGCTTATTACAGGCCCAATTTTTTCTGTTAGAACTGGATAAATAAAACGTATTATTAGTTACAATCAAACTTGACGATGTCAGAATGTATTAAAAATGCATTATTATGTTCTTTCCCTTTTAAAATATGCATATTAAGGAAATGTATAAAGATAAAATTAATTATTTAACAACATGCTTTTGATAAAGAAGTATTATGATATTGGGTTTTCTTCTTCCAGAAACGGCATTTTAAGATCTTAGGAATGTGTAAAAGCAATTTTTCTGCTCATTTGAGTTGATTGTATTTTCTGTTTCACGTTAATTTAACAACATTAAAGTATTACAATTTAATTAATTTTTTTAAAAGTAAATACAAGAATTTTAATACAAAACTGGAATTTATGATTATAGCTACATATGTTTCTCTTCTTTTTACAAATGAATAATAAAGTTCTCAGGTTTTAAAAATGATATTATGTATATATATGAAATGCGAGAAGAATTTTTCTCGAGATTTATAAACATGAAAGTATTTGATTATTGTAAATTCGATTTAATTTATTTTTAGAATGCTTTTTAGATATATTTTTTAATTATAATAAGAAAGGAAATAATATCCTATTAGCATACGTGAATGTTTCGAATGGTGTTTTAATAATTTAAATAACTTCGTTAAGAGTTGGAATGAAAAAAAATAGAAACTGATAAATAATCCCACATTAGAAACTAGCAAAAAAAATTTAAAGTTAAACCTTTACTCCTGGGAACAATAAAACCAAATTTTATAGTAAATCATTTGATTTATATGTTTTCCCTTTCAAATCTTTCTTAATTCGTGAAAGCTCTTAAAACTCTAATAATAAATTCTATAAGAAAAGCTCTAAAGCTCGTAAAGTCAATAAAACTCAAAAATTAACTGATAAAAAGCATGCATTAGTTTATAGTATTGAAACATCTTTCACTCTCACAAATCTGAATTATTAAAGCTTTTATTAATGTATAACATTTTCCAATAAAATATGTAATAAAATCATAATATAGATCATAATGGAACTTATTCGTATTTGCAATTGGCCAATAAAAATATGTAAATGTTCATTGCAAAAATGTTTAAAAAGAAATAAAAATTATTAGAGCATAAAAATCTTTGCAACAAACGTCCTTGCAAAAATCACTTAACTTCAAGAGAAATCAGATTTCTTCATAAACAAATTTGTCTCTAGTTACATAAAAACATGAGTCAAAACAATCATTCAAAGTTACTATCAAACTTCTAAATTACAACGATTCTCTTTTTCCTTCGTGATCAAACCTTTAATGGCAATTATTTTTTTAAATCTAGAATCTACACTCTCATATAATTTCGATTAGTTAAACTTAAAAATATTCACGTTTTTAGAAATGATGTCAAAACATTGAAGCATCTTTATGACTTTTTGTTACTCTTGAACACTTTTATTTACTCCAAATTGGTGATAAATTATGGAATAATTGGAGAAGTCTGAATAATTAGATGATAAAACATAAAACACACAGTTAAAATCGCCAGTCTAAGTTGCCTATTTTCTAAATGAAATTGAATAAATAGTTTCGATTTGGCTTTAATTTATGTAGTTCCTCAAGGCATTTATCCTGTTGTTGTTGTTGTTACTTATGGCACTTGCCTACGGACAAGCCATCCGCTGATACAGCAGCAGATTTAAGCCGAAAGGAGCGTCTCTTGTTTTTGAAGTAGCGCCAACTAGGGCCAAGAGTACGACTTAGCTACACTCCCACCACATTTGCCTGCATGGCACCTTTTCACAGGGGAGCAAAATCACACATCTCACAGACAGCACACAAAAGAACGACCATGCCAGAACCGGGACTTTCAGTGTACGAGTAAGACTCACTACCTGTGTGCCAAAAGTTATATTTGTAAGCTAAAAAATCTACAATTTTTTTGCATATTTTTCTTTATTTACAGCTGCATATCTATTTTCTTCAATTATGTTTTTATGAATTCTATGAACTCAAAAGAAAAGATTGCTAGCATTGGGATATAAAGGCGTCTCAAAAACAGAAAAAAGTTACATAGGGTTAAAGCAAAAAGAAGTATAAAGATATTAAACCATGCAGTGAATATTTTTATTCATAGATTAATCTAATTTTCCCTCTAATTATGTATTCATGGATTCGCTAAACTAAAAGGAAATAAATCCAAGCATTGAGTCACAAATGCTTCTCAGAAACAGAAACAAATTCTTTCAGTTTTGAGGCAAATAAGTAAAAAATATTTTTTGAAAAAATATATTGAATGCCTTTATTTGTAGACGAATCATCTTATTTTCTGCAATTAAGTATTCTATGAATTGAAAGAAATCTATGAATTTAAAGGAAGCCAATGCAGAAGCAAAGGAAGCATTTTAAAGAAGCAAATGCAAAAACAAAGAATTCAAAGTTATCTATGAATATAAAGGAAGCCAATGCAAAAACAAAGGAAGCATTTTAGGGAAGTAAATGCAAAAGCAAACAAAGAATTCAAAGAAATCAAATGCTAGCAATGCAATAAATGCTTAACAAAAAGTTTCATAGTGTTGAAGTAAATAAGTAAAATATTATTTAAAAATGTAGTGAGCACATTTATGGAGGAGTCTGCTTATTTTTTTGCAATTAAGTATTAATGGATTCCATTGATTCAAACGAAATAAATTAAAAACATTAAGATATAAATGCTTCTCAAAAAAAAAAAAAAAAAAAACTCGTAGTGAAGAAGAAAAAAAATATTAAACTAAATAGCGAATATCTTTATCGGCTTATTTTCTGAATTGGCTTATTTTCTGCAATTATTATATAATTATGGAATTTTTAGATTCAACAGAAATAAATGCAAACATTGAGATATAAATACTTCACAAATTAGAAAAAAAAAAGATTCATATTGTTGAAACAAATAAATAAAAAAAGTTTTAAACGATTTAGCGAATATGTTTATTCATAGATTAATCTGCTTATTTTCTGCTAATAGTTATTCAAGTATCGCTCGAATTCAAAATATATAAATATAAGCATCGAGTAACAAATGCATCTCAAAATTTCTTATTCCGCTTAAAATGTCACAAATTTCTCAGAGGCGTAAGTCTTTTGATATCCTTATTCGTCATTCAATTCATTCGATCCTTGTCTTTTCCTGAAATATATATCATACCAGAAAATGGGATTGAGGGATCTACCAAAGATCTTTAAATCTTGTTTTCTTTCATGGACTTCCTTCCGTCAAGAAAGATTACATTTTAGAACGGTGTTTCACTTTTTATATCCAGAAAAACAAAGCTCCGGTATCGGAATTTCTATATTTTACGAAGTCAAGATCAAGAATATTGATGGAAGTTAAGTTGATATAAATAGTACATAATTATTTCACACTAGGAATGTACAATTGTTCAATTAATACATGTTTTGAATTCAAATGGTTTTAAATACAAATACAACAAAAAATAGCCATTTCTCAGAAAGTTACTAAAAATAATTGAGTTCTATACTTGTTTATCTGAAGTTTAAAAAAAGGAAAATTCATCACTTTTGTGTTTACATTTTACAAGAAATAATTTTAAGTAATTTGGATAATGTAGGGTTTTTTTCTCTCGCTTTTCAAAAAGATGGACAGAATAATTTTTGTGTCGCCATATCACATCCGATTCATCATTGTGGATGAATGGTAGGATCAATCTCGCATCGTTAGGGTTTGTAGTCGAGTCACACAGCTACTAGTCAAAAGTAATCACTTGTGTCCGAAGGATATTTTCTGGCTTATGAAGAAGTCACCACAATTTCATATACAAATTCTAATTTATAAATAAAATAAAATGAAAGAAACTTGCTAAATCTTCATTTTTTTTGCAATTGTTTTTTTTCAAAAGATGTACAATTTTGATACTGACTGTTTTAAAACTGCCCAAAAACATTACTATTAATAGTAGAGACTACTGTCATTTTAATTTTTTTAATTGATTTATAAGTATGTATGTATTATTTAAAATATTTAATTAATTGCTAAAATCTTTATTATTTTATTTTCTAAACTTATATTTCATTTCGAAAATATTTCTATTAAAATTTGGTGGCAACCTACAAAGCGTATATGATGATTCCCAAATTAATTGTCGCATATTATTGTTTCATGTACAAACATATTGGAATAAAGATATTCTGTTCTATGTATAAGCATAGCTTTGTTTGAGCATTTTCTATATGCTGATTAACTTACAATATAAATTCAGATTTGATAATTTTTGAAAAATGACAATTAATTTGTTATTTATTCATCGTTTTATTCTGATTGTTTTATCTTATGCAAGACCCAAAATAAACAAAAAAATGAACAAATTTGTTACAAATAAAAAGTTTTAATAAAATGGTTGAGAGATTTAAGGTTTATTAAAGAAGAAAATAAATTCGTTACAAAGTTAAAACTAACTCCAAAACTTTGTTTTATAAGATGACAGTTTTCTAGATTCTTTGCTGCAATAAGCGGCAAATATTCACAGATAAGGTATCCTTCATTCTTTGGATAACAAGTTAGAGAAAAGTTTCTTAACTTACGCGAAAAGCAGTCACAAACTTTAGCATCTTTTGGAAAATACCAAAATAAAAATGAACTATGTTTTCCGCTAATCCAAAAAGACCGAGAAAAAAATAATTGTGAAAAGAGTGCTACCTTTTCTTTCTTACTACCTTACAATTCTTTAGACAGTTACAGTTACAACGAGGATGGATTTCTTTAAAAATAGTTAAAATAACTAAAAAAGTTATTTTGCATTACTTGCAAAGGAAGGATAAATAAGAAACTTTATGTGTCCTCACGAATCAAGTTCATGCTAGCCGAATAAAGATTCAGTATACTGGAAAATACTGTTTATTTATTTCGAATGTTACTTTCATTTCTTTTTACTTCATAAAGGCTTTGTTGGTGCAAGGAAATCTGGATCAAGGGAAAGTTCAAATAGCTATAAATAATGATAAAAAGAAAGGCTGGAAAAACATGAAAGGTCTGGATATGGCCTTTTGATCCATATTTAGAACTCTCAAAAGCAATCCATTAGGCTATTCGAAATGACTGCATTTGTTTATATAAGTGATGTTTAAACCTTTTTATAATGTTATTGACATAATAATCCAATAGCTTTTATAGATATTAGTAAAGACACTTTATTTTTTAAAAAAATATCTGAATGTTATCATTAAACATTTATTAATCAGTGTTTGTGATAGAAAACATTTCATCACTCGATAGATTATTAAAATTTCATTATTTGATTTTAGAAAAACCGTATACTATTCTCTAAGTAATTAAATTGAAAAATAAAAAGTGGATTCTTGCGAATTCAATTTACATATCATTTTTTAAACAAAATCCAGGATTACGTAAAAGAACACTTAGAAATACCTCTTGTCATGTGAATTTTTCATGATAATAATAATTAAAAAGCAATTGCTCTTTTAATTTTATTTCATACCTTTACTACATTTTTCAAATTGTCCGGTCTTAAAATCTAATGGAAAAATTTCACAAAAATGTATATACCACACATGTTTTGGCAATTTTTGCTTTCTCGTACCTGAATTATAAAAGGAAAAAAAGTATTGGAATCATGAAAATCTTTTAACCGTTGGTTTTGACTAAACTTCATATATCAAACCTTCCTTGAAAAATTGCCAAAAAACACAGGCTTATTTTCTTAAACAAGCATATTTTTGGAATATATATTTTAACACGGTAATCTATAAAACGAGATGAGGAGATTTAGGATAGTCTATTCTTGACAGTCTATACTTGAACACTGTAAATTAAAATTCTTATAAATTGTAGGAAGATGTTTAATATATGATCTTAAGACCAAACTAATACATTTCTGTCAATGTCAGAACGAAATCTATTCAAATAAAGTCTAAATGTCCTGCAGTTCAACGATAGAAAAAAAAACTTCAGATAGGGAGAAAACATGCATGACATTTGGTGCACAAATGCAACATCTAAAATTTAGACTCAGAATACCTTCCCCTCCCCCCCCCCAAATCTATTTAAGCGAGCATCTCTATCGAAGAAAGTACAAACCACAAGTATTTAATCAAACACAGTTAAAAGAAGAAGGAAGAATTTGACAATGGTATCCAGTTTTGGGGTTTCGTTGAATGGTTGTTTAAGACCTTTCGTTAATTTTAAATGTTGTTGTTATTGTTGCTAATGACAATTGCCATAGACAAGCGTGATGATTGAAGTCAGGAATTTTAAGCCGAATGAGCGTCTCTTTTTTTAAAAGTTGCGCCAACTAGGGAAAAGAGTACGACTTAGCTACACAGAACATTCTCTTGCACATCACCTTCTCGCAGGGGGAACATTCACACTCCTCGCAGATAGCACGCAGAAGAACAACCATGCAGGAACTGTGACTCGAACCCGGAACCCCCCACACCACGTGGAAGGTGCGCTTTCTCTGTGCCAGGACGCCGGCATGTTTTAAACGTACTCAAGATTTGAACATATATATATATGTTGTTGCTGTTACTTATGGCACTTCTGTCGCTGATCGACTTGTCGAGGAAGGTAGTAAACTCTCCACTCCCCCTCTGTTTTAAAAGTCTCAGAGATTCATTCCATATTTATTGGCAAAGTAAAATCAATTTGGAGGATTCCTCCTGAACACGATTGGTTCGCCTCAGAGCGCCCTGCTTTATCTTTGCAGAACACCCTCTCGAGACTTGCCCAATCTGCCTTAGCCAGGCTAAGGTCTGGCCACATTAGAAGTCTATTCTTCGAGGGTCCTAACAGGACATTTTCTACTTTCCCTTGCTTGGCTATTGCCTCTCCCTCTCATATTATTTCTTGCATCGGTGCCTCAGAGAGGCAACTGTTGGATGAGAACAAGAATGTTTTTGACTTTTTGGTGCGAAACAAGTTTTTGGAGTAGGTCTAGGGGCTAGACCAAGGGGATCATTAACAACAAGTTATGACACTTACTATGGACAAGCCCCTCGCTGATATAGCAGCATATTTAAGCCGAAAGGAGCGTCTCTTGTTTTTTTGAAGTAGCGCCCAGAAGGGCCAAGAGTACAGATTATCTACACACTCACCACATTTTTATGACAGATCCCTTTTACAGGGAGGGCAGAGTCGCACATCTCACGGTTAACACAGAGAAGAACAACCACGCCCGAACAGGGACTCAAACCCAGGATTCCAGGAATACGAGGAAGACGCGCTACCTCTGAGCCAGAAAGACAGCGAACATGTGGCCAAATCATATTTTCGACAAATGAACCAGCATCCACTTATCCAAGATCTAACTTCATATGAATTGAAAAATGTTTACCACATATTTCGAGAACTTATTAAAACAATGCCCGAAGAATACGAACTGTATTCATGCTCTAGAAAATAAAACTAGCAATTACGCTTACGTTAATTACGATTGTGTCTAGAGCAAATATTCAACAGATATATGTTAAAATATTCAAACTATCCCAATCAGTTTTATGTGAATTTTCTGTCAGCTAACACTGCTGGAAGATAACAGTAATTATAAGAAGCATTAACTGTAACTATAGTTGAATCTTGTTTTGAAGCTCTAGTCGTAACGTTAAAATTCTGACACTAGTTCATCATAACAGAAAATATTTGCCACCGGTAAACCTGTATTACATATATCTTGATCCAGGAATCAGTGGTAGGAGTTAGGTATTTCCAAGGGATAGCCAAGCATGGAGATATGGCACATGGTACCACTAAATGAGGATATAGGCATCAGTTAGCCAAACTCTAGCTATATTTCCTAGCTTAGTGGTGATTATAATTTTTTACATTTTTCTATAATGAAATAATTTTCCATTTTTTGTCATTTGTTTTTCTAAAACAAGTTTAAAACACAATAATCCCTATTGATATACACTTGACTATTTTTGTTGGATTTTTAAGAATCACTGGACCACTCAATTTTATATAAATATCATTTTTGTTGAAAAAAAATGTGTTCTTATTAAGTTAAAATTTGCTCTTATCAGTTATTTGAGACTCGATATTCTTAAATTTTTTTCTGCAACAAAAAGTTCTTTTTTTTAAGTTAGAGGGTTTTTAATTTAATATCGATTTGTTTTCCTTTTTTAAAAAAAAAGTGTATAGCATTAAGAATAGACGCAGCCAGTTTTGGCCAATGTGCAATTAAAAATCACACTCAAACAGTAAACTCAAATACTAATAACAGTTTTTACGTAGTAGTTTAATTGTTTATAAAAACAACACAAACCCGACAATGGTACTAGTTTAATATTTCATTTCGTACATTTTAATTCTAAATTTCAAAAATTATCTTTTGCTTTATGAAATAAAAAGGAATTTTTATTCAATTTTTTTCCAGAAAGTTGCTGATAAGTTTCTGATTTTTCATTGTGGTTATAGAACTAGAAATTTTCTTTAAGTATGTCCTGGAATTCAACGTCAAAAATGATAATTTATTTTGTTTAAGAGTTGGTGAATAAGGATGAGAGTTAGTGAGAATAAGGTGTATCATATATTAAAAAAGTTTAACAATTAGAAAAGTTCTGTGTCCATAAGAAGCGTACCTAAATAAACTTTGTATCAGCATTTCAATTAAAATTCTAGCGAAAAATTTAATTTGATACAATATTTTAAGAAAGAGTCGATATATTTCATAATTATTTTGATGAATATAATGTTTTAGAAGAAATGCAAAATATACAAAATAATTTCGGAATTAGGGCTACATTTTCTTTCCGATTGAAACTGATTTTCTTTGAAGAATCTATTCAAATAAGACTTTAGATGAGGAATGTTAAAAAGTTGCTCAAGCAGAACTAAACTTTATTATGAACTTTCTTTAAACTTTCATTTATTCTTTTGTGGGGATGACGTTCAAAAACGAACTTCAACATAATTGGAATTTTCATTTTAAAATTTTCTTTCAGAAAGAATAGCAATTTATATTTATAATAGTAAGTCAGCTCTCTGACAGAAAATTTGCTGATAAAGCAGACATCATATGAAAAAGTACTACGTAATTTGCATTTATTATTAAATAGCAGGAATAAAATTATAGAACTAACAAGATTTTTTAAGCATTTGAATATTTAAATATGAACAGTTTTTCGACGTCAGCGAAATATTCGGTGCATTTACATATTAGTATGCAAAGGCAAATGCAGGCTGGGTAAGGCTTTCACAGTAATAAAACTACATAAAATGTAATTTAGGGATAAAACGAACAGAAATTTTTTCAAAGAATGGAACTGCTTTTCATGAACTTCATCTTGAGATACTTAGCATTTTTCGATTTAAAATAAAGCAAAAATAAATTTACAAAAAGGGGAAGTAAAGGAGAAAGTAAAAAAAAATGCTCCCATTCTTTTTTTACTGAAACTCGATGGAATAATTGAAATTATAAAAAGGAAAGAGCTACAAAACTATGTATAACTTATTTAACTTCATTTCTGCTGAAATGCCTATTAGTAATTATTTTATATTGATAATATTACTTCTTCCGACTATAGTTAGTTTTATAATTTTAACATTAGATAGTAGAAAATACAATATGGAAAAAAAAGGAAAGAAATTGGTCCTTTTTTCCAATTACAGAAACTAGATAGAATAAAGGCATTATTAAAAAAGGGAAAATGAAAATAAAAATGAAATATACGATCTAAAATTTCAAATTATCATGTGAAAACATTAATTTTAAGTCGTTATTGATTTTTAATTAATTTAAGTCATTTAGTAGTTTAAACCAGTTTGAAAAAGCAACACTTGTAAAAGATGGTCAACCTTTTAAAAACGCATCTTCTTTCAAAGAAGCATACATAAAAATAATACAATACTGGTAAAATCCTGTAAAAAATATATATGCGGTTAAAAGATGTTGGTGAATATTTCATTTATGTTGATGAATTGTCATTTATGCTCATGGCCTACTCAATTTTGAGCTTCAATTATTTAAAAATCCCTAACGAAAACCACATCATGTTCATACGTGATAAAAAGAAAGTGTTGCAAAGTATGCATAATTTATATAGCTACGATTTCTCTTGATACATCCATTACTGATTATTTTGTATTGCTTATATGAATTACTTTCTTCTATTGACTCTGTTTTGACGTATTTAGTTTTTACTTTTTATTTTGAATCAGGCAAAAGAAAATAATATAGAAACAAAAAAAGGAAATCCATTATCGCAAATTTGAAGTTATCATATTTGTCATTACTTGTTTCAATTGATTTTAGTCATTAGCCAGTCCAAACCGTTTTGAGACAATCACGATACTTCTTGGTCTCTTGATTGTAACGTGATCAGTCACTCTCTCTTGTTCGTCACCTTCAATTATTCAAAATCCTCTAACGAAAACAACATCATGTTCTCATATATTAACAATACATTACTTCTAATCATATTGCAAAAAGAAAAACAAACTGACTAAATTCAAATTTTCCGAAAAAAGTTTAAAATATAATTTGGCTTTCATTTTTTCAGTTGAAAAAGGGAAATAAAAATATATTACTTGTAATGATGTGGCAAAAGTAAAATCAAACAAAATTTTAAAAAAGTACTGCCCTTCAAAATTAAATTTCTAAAAATCAGTAGAATAAATCAATTTCTGTGATTTCTTTATAATGACTTATTTATTTACACATAAATATTATTTTTTTAATTTATGATTTATTTATACAATAATCTGAAACAATTTTTCCCCAATTCATGATAAATATAAATAATCATGATTTCTCCCTCCAAACCTTGGCGTCTAGTTTATATTTCCATACTGTTAGAACTGTCTTGAAACTTTTAAATGATTACACACATTTTAAATTTAAAAAAAATGTGTTCATTAAGCAAAATAATTAAAAAATAGTTCAAATATAAATAGGTGATACTAACAAGACGCAAAATATGTTTCGTAAATTTGATTCCGGTATCTGAAAATTGAAGCTGAATATAATGATATTTGAAGGAAAGATGGAAGGTATCATGATGTGAATAGGAAAACACAAAAATGGACTTCGAAAAATGAAAGAAGTTTTACATCTGTTAGAGTATAAAATACAAAGAAAATGGAAGATAGTACACGATTTTTTTCAGAATTAATTGCTTACATTTCAATATTCCATTTTCTTCTTTTTTGCATTTGAAAGAATGAAAATTCTTCTTTTTTTATGTTTCATATTTCTTGAATTTGAATAAGCAAGTTCAATTTAGAGTGCGAGTTTTCATAGTTTTGTAGATTTTATGAGTTGATTCATGGTTTTCAACATTTTTTGTTTATATAATCAAAACGTTTGAAAGAAAAACAAACATTATGATAATAATTATCAACAGATTAAAATAATATGATTAACACTATTTTCCCTAGATTCATAAACATATAAATGTATCAACATATTCTGGAAATTGATTAAAACAAACACATAAAAATAAAAGAGTTTTCAGAAAATCAATTAAGAATGAGTGGAAAATAATGCAGCCAAATAAAATAAGTTCGAGAGAGAGTAAAGAAATAATAGAAAGCAGCCAAAAAAGAGTAGAAAAATTCACTTGGCTTATGGCCAGTACTCAAACAAAGAAGGCCGACTTGCAAAGAAGGTAAATATAGAAAATGATGTCATTATCATTAATCTGTCCGGCACAAAGAACATATACCAGTGCCAAAAATAATCTGAGGAAGTTAAATAAAGGCAACTCACCCTTTTCTGGTGTATGCTGAAGTAAAGAAAGATTTGTCGATTACTAAGAGCAAGTTAATAATAATAATAAAAACTAGTAATTTAGTGAGCTGTTTTATTATGTGTGACAGAAACTAGTGATTTCCACATATAGAATATAACATGAAGTTACTACGCTCTTTGCGTTATTCTAAATTAGAGCAATGAACTATTTAATATGTACATACATAAATACAAAATAAAACAAAATTATTATTTATCTTCTTGAATCCACTTTTCCTTATTTATAGAAAAAAGTTTGTTGTAGTTCCATTACACTAGTGTCGAATTCAATGCATTATGGACTCTCTTAATAAACTACTTATTATTATTAAAAAATTAATTAAGTGTAGTAAAGCTCAAATTATAAAATGCGAGTCAACTTTAAAATGAAAGCTGAAAATACGAAAATGAAAATTTTTTAGCATTGTTTCTTATATGGAAATTATATCAAGACCTATAATCTGTCCCTGTAACGACTAGTTTAATACCAAAATTAAATTATATCCAAGATCTTTATTAAAAGTACAATTCTTCAACAAAACGACGAGAAATTCGGTGCAAATACGACCTTGTATTTTGGTACATATATGATGACACAAATTTTGTGTGCTTAATATTATTTCTTTCATTTTATCGCAAAGATTTCTTAGTTTAGATGATGGTGTTGGAGTTTTAAACTTACAATGTCAAATAACTTTTTGTCAATAGAAACATTCTAATATTAAATAATACTTCAGCCTGACTATATATGTTGTTGTTGTTACTACTAATGGCACTTACCATGGACAAGCCTTTCACTGATACAGCAGCAGATTTAAGCCGAAATGAGCTCTTGGGCCTAGTTGAATCAGTGTCAACTAGGGCCAAGAGTACGACCCGGATAACACCCACCACATTTGTCCGCACAATCACTTTACACAGGGGGGCACAGTCACACATCTCACAGATAGCACACAGAAGGACAACCATGTCCGAGCCAGGACTCGAACCCGGGACTCCAAGAACGGGAGGAAGACGCGCTACTTCAGTGGCAGAAAGCCGTCTGACTGTGTGTGTGTGTGTGTGTGTGTGTGCGTGCGTGTGTGTGTGTGTGTGCGTGCGTGTGTGTGTGTGTGTGTGTGTGCGTGCGTGTGTGTGTGTGTGTGTGTGTGTGTGTGTGTGTGTGTGTGTGTGTACATATATATACATGTGTTATTAAAACAGTTTTTAAAACACTAGAACTTAAATTACTTATTATTTCCTTATTTTTCTAGTTAATTATTGAAATTTATATTTAAAAATGTGCCGAAATTAATTAGAATGGGTACAGGTTAATAATCCGTATAATTGTTTTATGTACATAAAATCATCACATCTCTAATAACACTGCTATTTCATTCACTCGCAGAATGTTTATTATTACTCGTCTGGAACTAATCCATCTACTAAAACGAGTCTCTCTCCAGACCAGACCTTAAGCCATCTCTGTACAGAGAGGAATCTTTAAATCAATGTTTAAGCCCTCCTTTGATTGTCATCTAAGTCCTCAGTAATTCCCTCTCATCTTAAGACCGAATTTAAGACCATCCTTAAAGCACTTCTTAAGCCGTCTGAAGATCGGATTTTGAAGTATAAAATTGGAAGAAATGGGAAGAAAAGAATTCGGCCCGTGCTATCTAGCAAGTATTTTTAGGGGAAAAATTCTTTTAGCTTAAAAAATAGTAGATTTAAAAGCTGCAATTTGTATTTCTGTTTTTTTTTTGTCCAAGTAATAGAGATCTACAATATTGCTTTTTCTTGCATTTGTTGAATAACTATTTTGGTTGAAATATAGGTCCAGGATATAAAATATTGACGATAAGTAATAGAGATCTACAATATTACTTCTTCTTGCATTTGTTTAATAGCTATTTTGGTTGAAATATTTGTCCAGGATATAAAATATTGGCGATGAGTAATAGAGCTCTACAATATGCTTTTTCTTGCAATTGTTGAATAGCTGTTTTAGTTGAAATATAGGTCCAGGATATAAAATATTGACGATAAGTAATAGAAATATACAATATTGCTTCTTCTTGCATTTGTTGATTAACTATTTTGGTTGAAATAAAGGTCCATGATATAAAATATTGACAATAAGTAATAGAGCTCTACAATAATCTTTTTTTCTTGCATTTGTTGAATAGTTATTTCGGTTGAAATATAGATTCAGGATATAAAATATTGACGATGAGTAATAGTGCTCTACAATGGTACTTTTCCTTGCATTTGTTGAATAGCTATTTTGGTGGAAATAAAGGTCCAGGATATAAAATATTGACAATAAGTAATAGAACTCTACAATAATCTTTTTTTTCTTGCATTTGTTGAATAGCTATTTTGGTTGAAATATAGGTCCAGGATATAAAATAATGACGATGACTTTATATTCATAATATACATTTTTTCGACTCTCATACGAGGGTGAATGAAAAAGTAAAACAACGTTTGATAAAAGTGCATTTATTTTACTGATAGAAAACTACAGCATTGACTGTTTTTCTACATAATGATCTAGCGATATCAATAACCTTTTTTTAACGTTACAGATTTAAATTCCGTATAGAAAAAAAAATTCAGTTATATCCATAACCCATATTGCAGCACATTAATGATTTCTTCCCCTTAGCGCTTCCTTCAAAGATATGAATGGAAATCGCTAGGAGTCAAATTCGGACTACACGGTGAATATTCCAGAACTTCGAAGTCTTATACAAATTTTTTAGTCAACTGGGGGAATAAAGTTTTCGATTGTATCTCTAACAAATTTTGCACTTAATCAGTCGAAAATCATATTCCCCCATCGAAATCACTTCATTTGATGTTGAAGTATATGAAAATGACTTCAATACAAGTCAAGACTGCATGGCGGTTGCTCCTTATCTTCGAATCCCAATTACTTTTTTTTTGTTTTCGAACAGTCCATGGTATCCTTCTGCTACTGAATACGTTGAACCATGAACATATACAATATTATTGATTTCATCTACGTTAATTTGTTTTCCATTACCATACCCTCAAGGAATTTCAAATTGCCTTCAGCGATTGACATCAATTGCATGCCTGATCTTTTGTCATCACATATAGAAGTTATACAGCGTACATCATTACACATATACACTGAAGTGACAAAAGTCATGGGATGACAGTTAATATCGTGTCGGTCAACCTTTTGCATGGCGAAGTACAACAACTCGACGTGTCATGGAGTCCACAAGTCGTTGGAAGTCCTCTGCAGAAATATTGAGCCATGCTGTCCGTATAGACGTCCATAATAGAAAGTGTGGATGGTGCAGGAGTTTGGGCACGAACGGACCTTTCGATGATGTCCCATAAATGTTCGATGGGATTCCTATCGGGCGATCATGGTGACCAGATCATGCATGGATGTGATGCCTGAAATTTCATCTTCTCGGCACACTCTTGTTACTGTGGATCTCGGAATGTTGAATTCACTAACGATATCCGCAATGGAATGACCCATGCGTCTAGATCCAACTAACATTCCACGTTCAAAGTCTGTTAATTCTCGTCGTGCCGCCATAAATCACGAAAAACATGTTCACATGAATAACTTGAACACAAATGAAAGCTCAGGAAAACGAACTGCGCACTTATACTTTTTCGCTGTGATACTACTGCCATCTGTATATTTGCATATTGTCATCCCTTGACTTTTGTCACTTCAGTGTATGCATCACCTTTGTTAAGTAATGCATAAAGAATGGTTAATGACACCATCATCCTATAAATTAAAACTCCTGTAAAGAAATACTCTTTAAATCAACGCGACCGTAATGATTGTTTTATCTTTCGAATTGAATTTATTACATTAGGCATGAGACTTGAAAAGTCAAGTGGGAGTGAAAACCAGTACGGTGGCTCTGGGTTCTTTCTGACAGCCAAAATACTCATATAGAAGATAAAACAAGTTTATCTATTCTGCACAAGTTTAATCTTATCTCTCACCAGCATAAAGTTTTGGTGGATCCCGTTCCATGTCAATATTTACGGAAACGAATTGGCTCACACTCCAGCTAGGGAAGGAATTGACCTTTCTCAACTTTCTACATCAGAGCTCACTTGTCTCGAGTTGTACTCAATGATTAAGGCAGAAAACAAGGTTAAGAGATAAATACCTCCATCTCACAATTGTAACAAAAGGAAAAGGACCAGGACTTTCTGTCTCAGGCCAGGACTGGACAACGTCGATATCAATGACAGCCTAATTCAGGTAATGGATTTAAGGAGCAACGCCTTCCCTAATCTGAACAAAAGGAAATAAGACCAGATGGGAAATTAGAAACCCCAGCACCTAAAGAGCTAAAGAAATACAAAATACAGTATCGAAATTTACAAAATGTTTAGTTAATTTTCAATTAATCAAAAACTTTTCGTTTCTCTTAATCTTTAAATTCTCTCACTAATAAACTCTAATTTCTGTGCGCACTTTAATATATACAAAATAAGATTAATTAATCATTTTTCTAAATGTATAAAACAAAATGGATATGTTGCAATTTTTTTATGCATTTTCAATCAGTTTGATTAATTTTAATTGCACACAAAAATACTAATTACAATTCAAATTCTATATAGATATTTATAATTATATCTGAATCATTAAGATAGAAACACATCTACAACGTATTCTATTGATTTACTATTAGTAAATCGTTAAGCAGCTACTGATTAGTGTATTTCAATTGTTTTGAAACAAAATTATTTCAACAGTCAATTCTGCTATTGTTGTCAAAAGAGAAACATTGTTTAAATGTTCAACAAATTTATCGTGTACCAACTATATAAGAAAACAAACAATGAATGAAGACATTGTTGATGTCTAGTAAAATTCATTTATGCTCTCGCAACCTATCGTTGTGCGTCTTTGAATTTCTGTGCAATGCTTACTGCCGTTTTGGAACTTTTTGACGAGGCTACGGCCTTTGCTGGACTTTTTGTCCTCTTGTAGATTTGGGAAGTTGTGAAACTTTTCCTGAATCCCTTACTAACAACTTTTTTGGGTTATGATTCAGATCCTGATTTGGGTCTAAAGGCGGAAATGCCATTTCCTCGGCTTGCACCTAGAGTTGCCACTGTGTGCTCATACGCCGTCTATAGATTTTGCCAGGCATTGGAGTTGCCTGCAGAACTGGAGCTAATTAAAGTCCAGAAAGCAACTCATCCCGTTGTGAAATCACCAATGATATACGCAATGTGTCGTGCATTGGATTTGCCTGCACAGCTGGATCCCATTGGTACACCAGTTGTTGAATCATACGATGTCTATAAGTTTTGCCAGGCACTCAACTTACCGGCTGAATACCGGCAGCTGTAAGAAGCAGCTGAATATCAAAGCTGCAAGAAGCAATTGACGCTACTTTTGACTGCGCATTCTACATCCAAGTGCAACTAAAAAGAATGACTATATTATGAAATGCGACTTTTGACTCTCTTCGACATCTACATGATGTTAAAAGGACTTTCTCTTTTCTACAATGCTACCTTTGACTGCCTTTACAATCCAGATGCAGTTATAAAGAATGTCACTTGTATTCGACGCTACCTTCGACTGCGTTTAGAATTCACGTGCATTAAAAAAAGACTTTATTAGAAGACTTAATTTATCACTGTTGACAGCCTTCAGCATTCAGACATAGCTAAAAAGAAGGTCTTTCTCATCAGAAACTAATTTTAACTACTTTCAACTTCCAAATGAATTTAAAAAGAGCTCAAGAAAAGAGGGCCTCTGAGTGCCTTTAACATTCATATTAAGGCGTTTATTAAAGAATACTACTTTGGAATGCCTTTCACATCTAAATGCAGTTGAAAATAATGACTTTATAACCAAATGCTACTTTTGTCTGCCTTCCACATCCAGACGCAGTTAAA
>JAOUZG010040073.1:1139656-1150510 GCA_026289955.1 Argiope argentata
TCTTCAACATCCAGATGCAGCTGAAACGATTGACTTTATGACCAAATGCTGCTTTTGAGCGCCTTCAACATCCAGATGCAGTTCAAAAGAATGCCTTCATTACCAGATGCTACTTAAAATTGGCCTTGGTTTCTTTAGGCTATTTGAAAAGTTATCTCCAGAAAAAATACCAACGGAAACCATATGGTTTCCCAAAAATTATCGTCAACATCTAGACGCTCTTTTAAGCTTCTGAATAGTGTAAAAAAAAACGTTTTATGTAAAATTGAAGGGAGGGTGGGTGGGAGGGTAACGAGAGTAGCACACCTCCGAGCGGTGTTCCCTGGGCAACGTTGCAGTTCCTTTGAACTGCGACGGCTAAGATGCTACTCTAGCTTGAAATATAAATAAAGAATTGGTTGATCCGTAGAATCACCCCCTTTAGTGGAGAGTTGCGTGGAGAGTTGGCGAATTTTTCTAAATTCGCCAATTGTCGCCAAGTAGAGGGATGATTCTCAGGTCGCACCAAAGAATTTTCCCTTTATCTATAAAATAACGTAATTTTCTTTTTGTTATATATATAAATGGTAATGTGTGCAGAAAATTTCCAAAGAATCTTGTATAAAATAATTTTCACTTATTATATAGAAATTGTATTAAATATTCAAACTATTATTTAAGAAATGCACACGTATTAATTTTCATGAGAAGTTGTAAACATCAAATCAAAAGGAAGTGATTTCGCCAATTTTTATTGGAAGATAAACTTACAACCCTGGAATTTGATGACTGAAGAAGAAAAAAACACTTACTATAACCTCAATTATTGTTCTCATCTTCCAAAGCAGATATTTCTTTACTTACTTTTCGGAATTCTAATTCTCTTTAGGATCGGTTTCATTATTACATCCCCCCCAAAAAACTTTGAAGTCTGAAAAAAAGAGGCTTATCTTAATTCAAAATGTATGAATTGGGGGGGGGTAAAAAGCGAAATGCTACAAAACTTCAGAATATGGGTATTTTGAATTCAGAAATCTCATTTCAGATTATCATTGCTATTAAAAAGATCTTTGAATTCAAGAATTCTTAGGGTTTTTTTTCTTAAAATCTCTTATAATGCCCTAAATTTGTACATTGCTTAGTTAGCTTTAGTTACAAAATGTATAATTAACTGTAGTATATACATTTCTAAATATATCTGCTCGTCCTTATTATTTTACATTCGATTTAATATCATTGTTCCAAGAGTTGTAAGATGGATATCTAGAGGTTCGATTGTAAACTACTTATGAGAGGAAAGATTACCAGAAACTTGTCTAAATGCAACCGTTTTTAGTGAATTTATAAAAGGTTAGAGTTTAATTTCTAAAATTCCTGCTCTGTATCAAAGGTTGAAAACTTGCCAGAAAATTGTTGCACTAATCAATAACGGAACGAAAATTTGTCTTACAATTTATTTTAATAAGAGTCTCGAATGCGCATGATTTTTTTAGCTTCACTTCTTAAAAGACAAACTGCAATTAGAAGTTTCTTTGAGCAACATAGCTATGGTTTTTGAAGGAAAGTCTGTTATCTTTGAATAGACACCATTATGAAAACTTATGAATACAAAAACAAGTGAAGAGTGGTTAAAAAACGTAATATACACTGAAGTGACAAAAGTCATGGGATGACTGTTAATATCGTGTCGGTCCTCCTTTTGTCCGGCGAAGTGCAACAACTCGACGTGTCATGGAGTCCACAAGTCGTTGGAAGTCCTCGGCAGGAATATTGAGCCATGCTGACTGTATAGACGTCCATAACCCTCCAAGCGTCAACCCCGTAAATAGACAGAATCTCTTCTCCCTTCAAAGCGTTAAACCCGTGAATAGACGGAAATTTAAATCCCCTTAAAACTGTCACTGCCCGTACTTTCACGGGTCGAGTTTTTCGCTTCCCCCAAACTCAAGCTGCGAGATAATGAGAAAGAAATGTGAGATCAGGAGAAGCCAATCGTTATCAGTGGACGATAGGAATGCTGTCTTCCTGATCGCGTTCTTTTAAGCATTTTAAAATTTCGTTTACATTCTCAACCTTATTTTTGAGATTTTGAGAATAAATGCGAATCCACATTAAGTTTTAAATAAAAGGAATAAAACTGAACGTATGAAAATATATTCCCGGAATGAACATATATGAGTATTGTAATTAATAAATTCATCCATAAGATTTTAAAACTTTTTAGGGTGAAATAACTGTTAATCTAAAAAAATAAATATAATATAAAAATGTGACATTTTTCTCTTTTATAACGTACTTTTATTTAAGGATTTTCGAATTGAGATTTCTTATGCAACTTATTTTTTAAAAAAATAAGGCACTGAAATTATATGCAGAATTTTATTTAATGAGCGAGACTTTTCATCTTCGAATGATTTTTTTTTGTTTTTATTGATAAGTGTAATTAAAAACGGGGAGATATTTTATTTGTATAAAATCCATAAATTAAAGTGAGTTTTTTTAGAAAGATAAGTTTTACATTCTTTATATTAAATCATATATTTTTATAACGTAATATTTTATATATAAAAAATGATAAATTATTTAATTTGCAATTTTTTTTGTTTATGGAATTTCACATTCCTTGACGAATACAAACAGAAATTCAAGCAATGTAGAGATATTGTTTTTATATTTTTCTCTAGTTTTTAATAATATTTTCAAAGTTAGAATAAGCGCAGTTTTTATAGGTTATATTTTTTTTATCGAAATATTAATCTTATATCACTGTACAGTCTCATGTATACAACACGCACTTTTGTGAATGTTAAACACAATGTTAAGTGACATTTTCATATACGTTTAATATTGAGTAATTTAATACGCAAATTTTAATGCTCGTGAAAGTAAATGAATGAATGAGTTAAAAGTTATATTTTTAAGTTAATTTAATTAAAGTTAAATAATTATACTTTGTGTTTTAAATTCTAATTTTTTTAACTCCTTGGTCTAATTTTATTTCATATCTTAGCATAAAAAAAATTAATGCGTGCAACTGGCATTTAGATTACCTTCTTCTCTTGTTTGCAAAATTTGAGTTTACTAGAGGTGATTTTAGTTTATTTATCCAGTTTGTACACAGGAGTAAAAAAAATTCAGAAATACCCACATTTCAAGTAATTTGAAATTCTTTATTCTTAATAAACTTTAGCCTCACGTTTTCATTTTTTAAAAACAGAACTTGTTTGAACAAGGGTGTCAGGCACGCAGGTCTCTTACCACCATTTCTACTAAAATAGTAAACATCCTTACTGATAGTGAAGATGAATATTCGTTTTAGCGATCTCCAGATCAAAATGTTTGACCCAGGGCGAACACATTTTATCCGTATATAATTTGGAACTGGAAATAAACACATCGGGATAAAATTATCAATAATTTTAATCAGAATTTTTATTACTTAAAATTACATGAAATTTTAAAATTTATTCGCAATAAAAGTTGAAATTATCACAACATTATTTATACAGTGTATAATTTTATTTATACATTTGAGTATATCACCAAGTAAATTCATTCTTGAAGAAAATTAAGATCTTGAACTTTTTTGTATCTTATTTAGTGACATGCTAGTTATAGAACTTTCGCTTCAGCTACATGGTTTATTTGTAATTCAATAAAAAAATGTGGAAAATAATATGGCAAAAAAATTCGTATAATTGATAAAGAAAATTTTGAATTCACATTTAATGAACTAAATATATTTCTACTGTGTTATTTTCGAATGAAATGTAAAATTTTAACATTTTATTATTGCTTGAAAAAGAGTTTTTTTCAGTCATGATGAATTTAAATAATTTTAAATTGAGATTGACATAGAAAAAAGTAATTTATTTATTAGATAAATTTGATCTCATTTATTAATTAAGTTTGTCATTTAATAATTAAAAATAATTCAAGACACATCCTTTTAATTGAGATAAATTCGTAATCGTAAGAATTTATGCATTTCAATCGTAAGAATTTATGTATTTTTTTAAAAAAAATTCTTAGGAATTTATGCCAATTTGTATAATTTTATTCACAGATTAATTTAGTGATGAGCGTAATACGCATGCCTTTAGAATTAATATTTTGAAAGCGCATTTTAGAATACTAAAGTACATTGGAAATACTCTGAAAGAATCTTTTTTTTTTCAAGAATTAAATCACTTGCATGTAATTTCGAAATATAATTTCACATTACGAGGGGATTAAAAATTTTGAGAAACTTATTACAATAAAAAGAATAATAGGCGAACACTTTCATTTCATAAAAATTAAATTCGTATCGTATTAAGTACAACAAAATTTATTTCTAATTTAAATTATATGTAGTGTTTCATGAAATAATCAGAAATCCTTTAAAACACAACCATATTTTCTGTGTTTTCAATCTGTGTTATTTCGATCGGCTGAAAGAAAAATGCTGTTCGAAATCGAAAGACTGCGATAAGCAACAGCTGTCACTCACAACATGACATCGGCTAATCTGCCTACCCCTGCTGTGCGGTAATAAGAGCAAAAGGGGAAAGCAATCCTTTTGTCCAAACCCTGACACTTTTAAGATCGAACCTGTTATTTAGGCGCGCCGCTTTCGGTAAGTATTGCATTCAGAATATCGCCGCCTGGAGGGATAATTGGGAAAGTGTGGATGGTGCAAGAGATTTGGCACGAACGGACCTTTCGATGATGCCCCATAAATGCTCGATGGGATTCATATCGGGAGATCTAGGTGGCCAGATCATGCGCTGGAATGATCCGGAATGTTCTTCAAACCAATCGCGAACAGTTCTGGCCCGGTGACATGGCTCATTGTTACCCATAAAAATCCCATCGTTGTGTGGGTACGTGAAGTCAATGAACGGCTGTAAGTGATCTGCAAGCGGCTGAACATAACCTTTTCCAGGCATCGATCGGTTCAGTTGCACCAGAGGACTGAGTCCATGCCATGTAAAAACATCCCACACCATTATGCAGCCACCACCAACTTGAACAGTGCCTTGCTGACAGTTTGGGTCCATGGCTTCGTGGGGTCTGCGCCACACTCGAACTCTACCATCAGCTCGTACCACTGAAATCGTGACTCATCTGACCACGCCACGGATTTCCACTGGTCTAGGGACCAGTCGATATGCTCACGAGCCCAGGAGAGTCGCTGCAAGCGATGTCGTGCTGTCAGTAAAGGCACTCGAGTCAGTCTTCTGCTGTCATAGCCCAAGGAAGACAAATTTCGCCTCACAATCCTATCGGACACGTCCTTCGTACGTCCCACGTTGATTCCTGCAGTTATTTGACGAAGTGTTGCGTGTCTATTAACATTGACCATTCTACACAGACGTCGGCGGTCTCGGTCGTTAAGTGCAAGCGGTCGCCCACTGCGCTGTCCATGATGGGATGGGATGCCTGAAATTTCATACTCTCCGCACACACTTGATACTGTGTATCTCGGAATGTTGAATTCACTAACGATATCCGCAATGGAATGACCCATGCGTCTATCTCCAACTAACATTCCACGTTAAACGTCTGTTAATTCTCGGCGTGCCGCCATAAATCACGAAAAACCTGTTCACATGAATAACTTGAACACTCTGGAAAACGAACTGCGCTTTTATACTTTTTCGCTGCGATACTACTGCCATCTGTATATTTACATATTGCTATCCCATGACTTTTGTCGCTTCAGTGTTTATATTAGGGTTTAATGCATAATACTGCATTCAGAGAGGTATGAACCTCAAAAAACGCCTGATAGAGGAAAATGGATTTTATTGTCTTTTGGTTTCCATAGTAAATTCTTTTCCATTCCTTGAAACAATTTTCTCATTTTTTTCCATTTTGAGATATTGCAGATTTTTGTTTTTCTGATTATCTTAAAAAACTGAAAAATTAAACAAGTAGGAAAAAATCTGGTTGGAATTATTCAACTTTCAGCTAACAAAAGTCAATTGCTCACTCATCTGACATATTGATTTGAAGAAAAAAAAGAATCTAATTTTAAATTCAACTTTCATTAAATTTAGCGGCGTTGGAGCCACAATAAGAGAAGATATAGCTTAAAGAACTGATGATATTTATTAATCCCATAAGAAATTGTGACTTCATTCGCAGTTTTTTTTCAGTCTTTGATTGATGTTTATCAGCCTTTGTTTCGATTTTTGCTCAATTGATGCATAATAATATAATTGAAAGAAAAATGAATATACAATACTTTGTCGTCTTTCATTATTAAATGTTATCCTTAACTTTAAAAAATAATGTAAAAGAGATTTCTTTCGATTTTGTAATACGAATGGGATAACAATATTCAAGTATTCGAATGTTATACTAAACAGGAACAAACATAAATAAAATATAACTAACAAAAATATCATTTTCGTTTATCTTTATTTAAATCGAAAAAAAGAAAAACATTTGATTTGGCCAACATAAAGAATCTCTCCTAAACTTTCTAATATACTTTAGAATAAAATTGTTATTTCTCTCCTCACTCTCTATGAAATCGTGGTTCTTGGGCAAGATCCACAAAAGCTTTAATTTTTGCTTCCAGACAGCTCCTCCTCTACAAGTATTTTGTACTTTATGAAATAAGGAAACGAAGCAAATATGCATTGTGGACGCCATTCCTTTTAACCAATTGAAGTTAAAATTTAACATAGAATTACAATTTTATTAATAAGATTGTAAAACAAAGCTAATTTTTCTAACTCGTTGCGTTTTTGAATTATCGAGTTTACATACTTGTAAAAGTACAGATCCAGTTAACTGTTTGACGAATTGTTCATCACGTTTTATTCATTAAGTGTTGACATTTTTCAATTAGAGTGTTCATTATAATTCGAGCAGTCAGATAGACAGATTTCACGTCATTAATTTTTATTCGAAATTTAAGAAAAAGTTTACAAATTTGGTGTAAAGCCCCAGTACTAAATTTTATCTTTTCTAGCTTCAAGTAGTATTGGTCTATTGTGTTCACAGGCATGAAGTTATACATAATTTCTAAATAGCGATTTACAGACTTTTGGAAGTTTAAAATTTGGAGATTTGTGAAATTCCCGAATTCGAAATTTTTGACGATGAGAGTATTTTTCCTCTGCATACTTCGAAACACGGATAAGTATAAATGAGCTTGATATTATAAATTATTAATTTTTTATGAACTGTATAAAAATGTATATATTTAAGAAGAATGAGTCTTTTCCTCAAAGAAATATTCGAGAATACAGAAAGTTTAGTTTAATCTGTATCTTGTTGAGCTCTTGAATCGTTATTCCACTAAAATTATTAAACGTAGAAAAATTAAAGATTAATCTGTGAAAGAATTAAAATTACATAGGTAAATTATCGCTTTAAAAAAATTGAAATTTTAGAATTAAAATTACTTTAATATTCATAGGAGAAAAATTAATTTTGATTCTTTTTCATCTTTATTCTTGCAATTAATTATCAGATAAAATGGGTGTCCTAAAAGTAAAGCAAGGTTGACATTTCCACCATTTGTTCAGAAAATGTTGGCAACAATATTTAAAAAAACGACTTGTCATATGAAATTTAAGGTTAGTAAAACTAGAGAGTTACATCAGAACAACTTCTTAGTGGAAGATTTGGTTGAAATAAAAAAAGAACGTTTATTTTCTTTAAATTATTACTTTTATTGAATTATAAAATGCACAAGATAGGATTATGTATGAAATAACATATTAGGAAAATGACCTCCACAGTTTTGCGCTTTTTTCTCGAAATATTCCTCTTTCATTTTGCATTAATGTGGCTGAATTCCTCAGATTTACACTCTATAGCGAAAAAAAATCGAAGCACCAAGAAGAAGTTGTCTGAATGAGACGAAAATTGGTAGACAGTAATACAATGTTGCTAACAAAATGTTGCTAATAGCAAAATTTATTATTCAGTATAGTTCTCAGAATTTTTGTTATAATACAGGGTGTCCAAAAAGTTCCCGTACTGATGATTTGTGAATTTATTTTACAAAAACAATAGGTTTAAAAAGAATTATTTTTATGCCAATGATAAAAAGCATTTTTAACATAATTAAGGAAAAAATACTGAACTTGCATATATAATAAATGTTCAAAATGTCCATCTCTTTCTTGGAGACAATGCTGAACTCGTTTGCCATGTTTTTCGAAACGCGTTTTAACATGCTAGGAGTGATTTCTTGTATCCTTTGGGTAGTTGCAATTTTCAAATCATCTATTGTTTGAGGGTCACCTTCATAAATTTTGTCCTTTAAATATCCCCAAATAAAAAACTCCGGGAAGGTCAGATCAGGGGATCGAGGTGGCCAAAGTTTTTTTTAGATAATTCGATTGTGGAAAAAAAAGCTTCAAGCATGTCCATGGTTTCATTACTCGTATGGCAAAATTTAATATACTTGAAAAAAAATCATGGAAAATGATTTTTTAAATTTGGAGTAAGGAAACATTTTGGACACCCGGTATTTTCCATTCGTTTATTAAAAGAAGCAGTAAAGAGGGAAAAAAATTAAAAAATGGTTTTAAATAATTTATAAAAAATAAAAATATTCGTTTAAAAAATTAAATTTTTTTTAAATATCTCTTCAAGAAGGATTGATGTTATTATGTTATTTGTTTTCTTATACATTTTCGATAATTGTATTTATTCTTACGTAATGAAAAAAATGGTATATCATAAAAATAAATATGGAGATATATTAATTTATTCCATGATTAAAATATTAAGAATTAAAATAGGAAATCTTGATAAGAAGATTATTAAATTATTATTTTTTAAATAATAGGAAAATTAGAAATGAGTTGGCCTAATATTATTTATTATTATAGAGTTAGATGAATTTGTTTAATACCTGAACTTGGAACTTCAAAAATATTCTGCGATTTTCTGTAAACATATAGAGAAGTTTGGGGACATAATAAAAAAAGTAAACTTTTCAAAAACATGTATTTAAAGAAAACAATACGTTTCTTTTAGCCTTGGATAATGGTAAAAATTTCACATAAACAATGAAATTACTTTCAGTGAGAATGCTTATTTTTAAGGGGGAGTAGTTTCAAAGTAATTCGAATTTAATTTATGAATTCAGTCAAAGTGTGTATAAGAATTCGAAAGATAACTAAGCAAAAATTTCTAAATAAAAGCAGATAATTGAACTAAATATTAGTGCGTGACTTTTAAACTGAAAATGTACATACCTGCTATTAATATTTCGGACTAAATAAGAATACCTTTAACAGTTCGAATTTATATAGAAATACAAACATGGAAAATTAATATGCATTATTTTTACGGAAACAGACATTTTCTTCAAAATAATTTGACCAACGACAATTTTGAACCTTAATACAAGCTAGTGATTATAATACAAACTTTTCATAGTAAATTATTATTATCTGCTCTTTTTTTATAATTTATTTAATTTTTCTAAAGGACGGCAACATAATCCCTACAGAAAAAAAAAAGCGTAAGCCCCACCCTGGATGAGTACCGAAAGAAAAGGCCAAACCATTTATTCCCAGGCCTTTTTCAAAAGCTTCTATTGTGCGGCCATATAAAAGACCAGCTGATTACTACCTGCTTTCAAGAGAACTAAAGACACCAAGAAAGAAAAAAAATTCTATTCTAGGGTTAAGAAATTAGACGTTGGGGGGCAAGAGTCTATTCGTTGTTTTATGCTTTTACAAAAGGATTATCAGATTTGAAGTAGTTCTGAAGTCTTCTTTTTTTTCATTCCAACAACTTTAGGGTTAAAGAGCCTTTTTATATAAAAACCATTCTTGTTTGTTTATTAAAGATATAAGAAAAATATAAAATAAAATACTAGATGTCTTGGAACAAATTAGCTTAAGAGTCATTTTGTAGACTTTATTTGGCACACACACACACACACACACACACACACATATATATATATATATATATATATATATATATATATTAATAAAAATGCAACTCGAAATGTGTTGTTGAGCGCAAAACTGGAGAACGGCTCGACCGATTCGGTTAATTTTTGAAAAAATATTATCGTTAAGACACGAGGATGGTTTTTATGAAGAGAAAAAATGAAAAAACTGCGAGGAAAATCGTTAAAACGACACTTTTCTTACTTTCCCGCCAAAAATCTTCATTTCCTTCCCCCACACCAACTGAGTTAGATAGCAGGAAGTAATAAATTATGATTTGTTTAGAAAGAAATGCGCGAAGTCAGTTGGTTTTCATTCATAGATAACGGGATGTTTAAAAAAGAAAGAAAATAGTTGTTTTAGTATTAGTTGGTATGGATATTTAATCTATGCCTGCTCAAAATAAAGTCTGGGCAGTGAAGAAAAAAAGATATAACAAAGGGGAAAAGAAGGGTTTATAGAAAGAAAAGCAGTGAAGAAAAAAAAAAGGATAGAAAAGAAAAGAAGGCTGTGTGTCACCATTATTTCGTCTGCGCGCGGCATTTTCCAAGCTTTTTTTTAAGCTTTTGTATCTCTTGAAAAACTATTGCGTCTTTATTTGTTTAGTGTGTTTCCATTTATGAAAATGTGAATCTCATTATTCTATAAAAACAGAATTTTAGACCTTTCCCTCCACCATTTAAGTAAAATATCAATTCCGGGACAATCATTGCTCGGATAGAAAGAGAAAGATGAGTTGTACAGTGAACAGATGATCTGAAGAAAATATTAATAAATAATACTATAAATGAATTATATGATAACCAAAATTTGTTTGCTTAAAAAATATTTTGGTGAAAAACCTGTTATGATAAACAGCTACATTAAATATTAGCGTACAAACTTTAGCGAGCATTAATACTGGCGAACCGACTGGTCGCCAAATGCGGCTAGTATATATATATATATATATATA
>JAOUZG010040073.1:1150910-1169221 GCA_026289955.1 Argiope argentata
CAATCGTTAATAAAATACTTTTTATTTCATCCACTTAAGTGCAAGTAGGTTTTTAAAAACTTGTAGCGGATGACATTTGATGTTAATACAGATTTTTTCAAATATTAATTCGTTATTTTTTTATTAATTATTTAAAAAGAAATTTTCTCGCTTTTATAGCAGTTGTAACTCTTAGATCGGAATAGCATATTTAGTAGGTCGTTAGATTTGCATCCCTTGTGCTGCGAGTTCCAACTTGGTCACAAATTTCTTCATATCGGAAGTTGTACCACTAGAGGTACTTAGTCAAAAGTTCTCGTTATTCGGGTACTCAGGGGTCCATACCCTCAGAAGCTACTGCACCTCCCCCTTTCGTTGTAAAGCGGAAAATTTGTAATTACTTCATAAAAGTAACAATTTTAATTAATTAATAAAAGTAACTGAAATTACATTTTTCCTAATGTCCAAAGTAGGAATTTATCTTAAAAATTGGTTTTATATTAATTATTATAAACTAATTTTCTTTCAACTTTTTTTTAAAAATTGTATAGTCGGTTTACAAGATATACCCTAATACCAGTTTTACGCATGAAAATCAAATAAGTAAAATTGAAATACTTAATAAAGACATTTCTTTCAATGAAAGAGTGAATAAGAAATTTACATAGATATAAATTAAATTATTAAAACTACAGCTACCTAAAAATTAGATTTGAAGATTTTTTTAAAAAATTTAAAACTAAGAAATAAATATAAAATAAAACTTCATTTAAAACCTCTATTTTTCGAATAAAAATAGTTTTAAAATATACCATTTTCTGATTTTATCTGCATATGAAATAAAATTTCACAAATGAAGGAGATAAAAAATGTACTAGAATGTAAATTCTCAAATTAGCTTGACTTCTCACATAATTTCGGTAACATTAATAATATAAAAAAAGAATTTTTATGCAAAACAAGTGTTCATTAATTACAATACAGGTTTATTATGCATTATAATTGGGAGGAATGGATAATCTTTCATGTTGTCTTACTTTTTAATATCTGCAGAAAAGACAAAATAACTTTCTTGTTGTTGACAAAAACCTTTTGAATTAAAAGGTTACAAATTTCGTTTAAGTGCAAGATAAAAATTCCCGGCGAATCTCTCATTTTACCAAATTCACGTCATAATTGTATAGTACACTCCTTGTAAATATTCGTC
Source organism: Argiope argentata (assembly GCA_026289955.1). Classification (NCBI taxonomy): domain Eukaryota; kingdom Metazoa; phylum Arthropoda; class Arachnida; order Araneae; family Araneidae; genus Argiope; species Argiope argentata. The sequence goes on from JAOUZG010040073.1 coordinate 1,152,097, forward strand.
TTTTTCATGATTCATTATAATGACAATCATAATTTTTATTTAACATTTAGATATCCCCGAACACTAATAAGTATCACACGGGAGTTACCGAAATAGTCAACATATATGGAACATCTACTCACGCTTAACATTCGCTTGATAAACCTTTTTTAATAGGGGGGAGGACACATTCAATTATATTCCAGATAGAAAAATAACCATGCAGGACCTGGACTTTTAGATATTTCCGAACACTAATAAGTATCACAAGGGAGTTACCGAAGTAGACAACACATATGGAACAGCTACTCACGCTTAACATTCGATTTCAAAGCCTTTTTTAAAAGGGGGGGGGGTGCACATTCAATCATATTCCAACACCATCCCCGGACCTGAACTCAAACTCAGGACGCCCAGATTAAGGGGGAAACACATTACACCCGTCTTTGTTGTTGACAAAAAAATTTTTAATTAAAAGGCTACAAATTTCGTTTAAATGTAAGATAAAAATTCTCAGCGAATCTCTGATTGACCCAAATTAACAATATAATTGTATATTACATTCCTTGCAAATATTCGCCTTTTTCCTGGTTTTTTATAATGATATTCATAATTTTATTGAACAAATATAGGAAATAAAGAACAACTATGCCCGGACCTGGACTCAAACTCAAGGACGCCCAGATCAAGGGGAAAATACTTTACCTCTGTTCCAGGATGTCGGCAATAAAGTATAGTTAAAATAGCCTTTTTGTCTGCTGAACTTATAAAAAACAAGTATTAAGAATTATAAGTGATTTAGGAAATGATTTAATATCTTGATTAATAAATGATAAGGTTTAAATGAATCATGAGACAATTTTATTACTTCTAGAAATTTCAATTAATTTAGATACATAACTTATTAGAGTAGTTTACATATTTATTATTTACTAATATTTGTGTATTGATATACTTTATTCAAAGACCATTTACAATTATTAGAGTAGTTTACAGATTTCTAATATAATATTTTTTAGCTTAACGGCAAACAGTCCAGATAGTTCAGTTATCTTTATGAGTTAAATACTAACCAATGTAATCGGCATGATATGGGTGATAAGATAGATAATGCTTGATGGGAAAACTTATGTGCAACTTTCTCATATTAGTAAGTTGGGAATGGGAGTAGATTCAGTGAGTCCATTAAAATAATGCCTCTCAGAGAAATGCGATCACCTTTAGGGAAGTTATAAAACTGGTTTGCCTTCAGAGCATTTACAGTAATGAGAAACCATTTGCTCTTATGAGCAGTAACCTATTAACTTTTGGCATGAAATCTGTTTTGAATCGATAATGGAAGGATAGTTGTTATTTGATTTTTATCGTTTTGGATATATTTTTAACATAAATTCCTATCGAAATGGCAATGTATTTGATTGACTATAGAAGAGAAATTTTGCGGTACAAACAGCAATGTAATTGATTGACTCTAGAACATACATTTTGCAGTACAAATGACCAAAGAACATAAATTTTACAGTACGAATTCCTATGTAGTTGATTGACTATAGAACAAGAACATAAATTTTACCGTATAAATGACAATGAAATTGATTATTATAGAACATGAATTTTGTAGTACAAATTGCTATGTAGTTGATTGACTATAAAACATAAATTTTGCAATACAAATATCATTGTAATTGATTGGCTATCGAACTTAAATTTTGCAGTACAAATGGCAATGTAAATGATTGATTATAAATCATAAATTTTGCAATACAAAGGGCTATGTAGTAGATTGACTAAAGATCACTAACATAAAGTTTGCTGTATAAATGGCAATGTAATTGTTTAACTATAGAACATGAATTTTGCAGGTAAAATGGCAATGTAGTTGATTGACTATAAAACATAAATTTTGCAATACAAATAGCAATGTAATTGGTTGACTATAGAACATAATATTTTTATTAAAAATGGAAATGTAAATGATTGATTATAAAACATACATTTTGCAGTACAAATCGCTATCTATTTGATTGACTATATAACATGAACATAAATTTTGCCGTATAAATGACAATTGAATTGATTAAATATCGAACTTAAATTTTCAGGTCAAATAGCAATGTAGTCGATTGACTATAGAACATTAATTTTGCTGTACAATTGATTTATACAATCTGTACTTCTAATACACACAAGAAATAAAGATTGAAAATGATGTATTTGGAAAGTGATATTATTCTGTATTTTTTAGGATAATTAATTAAAAAAACGTACAAGTTAATTTAGGTTTAGGATAATTTAATTATAAAAACGTATAATTCCCTAACTAAGCATTAACGAAAAAGATTCCGAAATTGATGAGTTTAAGTTCTCATTCGAATAATGTTTTTCCCAATCCAATATTAAGAAAAAAAGACATTGCACCAGAAAATGAGACGTTCAAAACGATAATTGCTGTTCTTTACTAAGATTTTATTTATTTTTATTATTATGCAGTCGAGCCCAAGAGAAAGAATGCCAGCACGCCTTTTTTACAAACTTAAAAGAAAACAAATTATTATTTGCAAAATGAAACAATTTTTCCTTCAATTTAATAAAGGAATATTAAATTAAACTAAAGAAAATGTATCCCAAATGGGTTTACAAGCGTTATTTAATATGTAAAACCTTACGATTTAATTTGAAAAAAAGTTGCGATTTGAAAAACTGCCTTTATATTAGTTCTTTAAATACATAAATAATCAGTCGAATGCCCTTTGAGCCTTTTCAAAGTGAAATTCAAATTTATTACTTCTAAACATCAATTTTATATTTCATTTTTTTCTTTTGTGATTCATTAAATTCAATATTTTTTTATTTAAAAATCATCGTATTAGTTTTATTCTTACTAAGAGCATATTTACAGATTATTATTAAAATAAGCACGATATAATTTTTATTTCAAAGATACAAACTTGTTTCAATAAAGAAGATTTAGTCTTAACATTTAATGTCTTTCTACATATATGTATTACATAGCTGTATATTTTAAATTAAATTAATTAAATTTCGTATTATTTGTCAATATTTACAAGTTTAACTTAATTACTTAATAAAAATGTACGTTTTGATTTAGATGACGATAAAGATTATATTAAAACGACAGCAAGAGTTTTCTCTATAATTATAGCATTAATATCCTAATAGAAAAAACGCTTCGAAAATCGTGTAAAAGTATGGAAAAATATTGAAATATTTTTTCTTTTGTACAAAATTATGTTACTGGAAGAAAAGAGTGCCTTAGACGCCTGTAGGAGATTATCTCACATTTCAAAAACTTACACTAATTACAGAGTTTCGGAATTTCAAAAAAAAATTGGTATCATGATAATTACTTCTAAAAATTATTATTAAAATGTAATTATTCTAAAATTACAAATGTTAATCTAAAGAATTCTAAATTCACATGTAGAAATTTCTTATAATATTGAAATTCTCATGAGTATTTATTTTATTCTGAAATAACATTTTTTATTTATTTTTAAATAAATTGCTATCTTACACGACTCACACTTTTAAATTCATATGTATATTATTTAATTAATTTCGAATATATAGAATGAACTTCTATCTTTCTACAAGGTAAACAAAAAAGGTCTTGCCGTTTGCTCTTTTCTATTGAAAGAAGTGAAAATAAGTTTGCAAGTTCGTGTATGACGTGATTGAGAAACCGTCAATTCGAGAGTAGGAATATCAGTAGTTATAAACGCAGGTCCACTGCTCACATTCATCCGTTGGAACTCCTACAGTAGCGAAGCGAAATGGACGTATCGAAGGAGCTCGTTCGGGGTTGTTTAATTTACGACTTCAAAGTTGGCTTATCAGCCGCTGCATCAACTAGCCGAATATGTCAAGCGTTTGGGGACAGTGCTGTCAATAAAACGGCAAGGCATTTGTTTCAAAAACTCAGGTCGAGTGGTTTTTTTTCCTCGAACAGAACGACCGCAGGCCTACCGATGGGCCAAACGGTCTAGGGGGACCTGTATTCACAGCAATTGGAACGTATACAACAAACATTGTACCAGAAGGAGCCAGCATTGGTTAATCGAAAGGGTGTACTGCTATTGCATGATAACGCGAGGACACATGTCTGGTGGGTGACTAGGAATATGATACAGTGACTTGGTTAGGAGACTTTGTGCCATCCTCCTTACTCACCTGACCTTTCACCACCAGACTACCACCTTTTCCATTCCCTGGGTAGCCATCTTCGTGTTAAATCCTTCACCAATGAAGCAGACGTGAGCCAAGCTCTCACGGATTTTTTTGCGTCCCACACAAACGGAGTTTTACCGCAAAGGGGATTGAACAACTAGAGATACGTTGGCAGAAGATTCAGGATGCCGATGGTGATTACTTCGAGGACTAACAATAGGCTACGCTGTTTCTATATCATGTTCTTTTGGGTCATTAAAAACGGCAAGAACTTTTTGTTTACCTTGTATTAAACAAAGAAAGGCATGCGATAAAACGTAAATCTAGTTCCACTTTTAGTGTTTATTACATATATAATCAGCTTCCATTTGCTTATGTATCTGCTCATTTTTTATATATATTATTAATATGCAAGATAAACCATTTCAAAGAAATTAAACTCAAACAAAATAGAATCAGTAATAATGATATGCATTTTTTAAACTCATCCTGTTGGTGAGGAGTGAAATTTGAAACAGGAAGAGTTGTTCAATTCTTCTCATTTTTTGATGTCTTATTCAAATAACAATGTATTGAAACAAATGCCAAGCCAATGTTTCCCGATACTTCTTCTTCTTCTGTACAGCCGACCACCCTTCCGCCACTGAACGTAGCAGTATCGACAGGATTTGTTGTGGCAGACTGTGTGCTATAGCATTGTCCATCCTTACATAGTCTGAATCTGTCAACTAATATTCCCTTCAAGATAACTGACCGCCCTCCTCTACAAATTTTCAAATAGTTGGGAAAAAACACGATTTTAGACATCATGTCCTTCAGAGTCCTAAGATTACTTGGAAACATCAGTACTGAGCTCAGGTCATTATTTTCAACTTGAATATGTTTTCTATGATCAAAGATTTCTGTGAATTCCTTTAAATAGTGGTAAACAGTACGGATTCCCCCTACAAATGCATTTACTTTCCTTCATTCCACCAAATCTTTGGAAATATGCAGGGAATCTCACATGCCCTGATATAATTTGAATTACCTGTGGACGGTATCTACTAATTTTAATTTCTGGATTAGAAATAAAATCGTAAGTTACTCTTTCTTTTTTGGATATATACCATTTGTCAAATCTTTATAGCTTAATTTCTTCTCTCAGTTACCATTTTAAGACACCATTTGATTTGGGGACAATTATATCCACATTCTTTTTTAGTGCCACCATGTTTGCATATTGATCCGCCTGTTCGTTACCGTATATCCCAATATGGGCCTTAACCCAACTGAAGTCTATCCACTTGCTAAATTTTACTCTTTTTTTCCATGATATTTCCAATTTTTTGAAACGCAATGATAATACAATAAAATGTAATCTAAACAATTAAAACCAAATCAAACATACATTTTGCTTAATACAATTTTCCTGTTCTAGTTGCAACCGAATGAGAAAAAAAAATACAAGTATTTTTTTTCCTATTATTCTTTTATTATTTCGGAATGAACAAAAATATGTATTGTTAGATTTTTATTTTTTTATCATTATATATGGTTAATATCAATTTTTTCGGAAAACTATTTACAAACGAATAATTAATGGAAGTGTAAAGGAAATTATTGATATTTCCTGATCGTTTTTATATCAAAAAAGTAAAAATTGAAATCAAAATAATTGCAAAAACACTGGCTTCAAATGTCGAGCCCATTTCATTAAACAACTCTGACATTCATAATACTGTAATTTGGGATAAAATTTGGCACGACGGAGGACGTTTTATGACTATAAATGTGTTCCTAAGATTTAAACGTGTCAATATCCCCAATTGGTGCATAATTTTAAAACAATTCATCATGTAAATCACGATCACTTATCATTGGAATTTGTCATAACAATAAATTTATTTTGAAAGAACTGTCAAATTAACTTTCGTCTTGTTTATAAAAATATGTTTGGCTCGAAAAATGAAACGTTTTTTTTGTTTTTTGTTTTTAGTGAATTTATTTCTATTACTCATTAATCTGTTCCTCTTTTTAAAGTGCATATGTTATTTTTTCTAAATTATCCAAAAAGCTTAAGCTGTCTAGACTAAATTGAGTTATTCATTTTATGTGGCGTAAAATAATATAAATGAAAGAATCCGTTGAATATAATTAAGTAATCAGTTTTGTAATTGCATTTCTCAATTTTTAAATAGTTACTTTTCAAAATAATTAATCAAACACAAAAAGCTTATTCTCTTAGTATACTATGAGTCTAGTTTTATGGTATACTCATACACTCTCCATTAATTTGTTAAACAATGAACACGATTTATTATTCTTCTAAATATTAAAATATTAAATTGCAAGAGATTAGATGTTTTAAATTTCCTTCCAGATTCAAAATGAACTCAGTTTAAAACTATTGTTTAAAATAAACTCACAATTTTTTTGTTACGAAAAATAATTTTCATTCAAGAACAATGAGACGATGCAGACTTTATTGTCTAGGAAAACGTGTATTAAATATACTACACACAAGCTACAAATTGAAAGCGAATTAACTCTACTTAATTCACTTATTTGAAACAACGGCAACGCTATAGATCGTGCGTCACAGAGAAAAGACAAGCTAAGCCAACTTACGTAGCTTGTTCTCCGACCCGTACTGATTTCCCTGCTTAAACTCCGCCTTTTTAAGAGCTTCTCACTAAAGTGGGAGGGGCAACCATAGAAGCCTCTCGCTCGTTCCGCACAAATCTGCAAATATCAATATTCTTTAAGAACAAATCTTTATTTCTTAGCTTCTACTACACATTTTAGAGCGTAGTAACAACCGTTAGTTGCCTTATTATGTCATCAACGCACCTACACCTCCAAATAAGTTAAATATGGCGATCTTCTTTAGTAAATCCCGTTAGAATATCGTTAAGTCTTTTCTCACTAACTCGCAATTCCATTACAATTAATTATATACGGTGAAATTATTTACAAATATTTACACAACAATTCATAAATATTCAAAACATTTACATCTAATTTACACAAAATTCATAACTAAAGTATAAAACATTTAAATTTCGTTTAAATAGTGAAGTATTATTTTCATTTAGAAATTAATTATTAAATTATTAAGTTATTAAATTTTGATCATAGAAAAACCTTTGCTCAAAGTATTTTTCTGTCTTTTTTATATATTAATTGGTACGCCGTATCAATCAGTTTAGTTGTTAAAGTCTCATAACAGTTGTCTCTCATAGTCAATTTATTGATTGATTAGTTAAACATTAAAATTATTGGTTGATGATAAATTTTATATAAATGATATTTCCTTTCATTAAATAAATAAAATGTTGTTGTTACTTATGGCACTTGCCATATTGGACAAGCCCCCTGCTGATACAGAAGCAGATTTAAGTCGGAAGGAGCGTCTCTTGTTTTTGAAGCAGCGCCAACTAGGGCCAACAGTACGACTTAGCTACACACACATTGACAGCATTCGCTTACACAGCTCCTTTTCACAGGGGGCACATTCATACACCTTGCAGATAGAACACAGAAGAACAACCATGCCCAAACCGGGACTCCCAGAACACGAGGAAGACGCGCTACCTCTGCGCCAGAAAGCCGGCAATAAATAAGTAAATGAAATAATTGGATTACAAATTTTAACTGAAACAACAACGCTTATAACATTCATTTCTGAAAGAGTTCAATCGAAAACTCTTTTTGAAACGTATTTCTTTAATATAATTAAAGAAACATAAGCATGTATTAATGATTTATCCGAAAAAAGAGGCATCTATTTTTTCAATATCCAAACATTAGTTTAATAGATGCATAATGAATTTAACATAACCTAATTTCTAATAGCAACAACGGGCTGATAACAATACAATGAAAGAAAAAAAGTAAATAACTTTTTTTCTTTCATTGTATTGTTATCAAAAAAATGAGAAAATATTGTAATGAACTGTCATATATATATCATAACTCTTTTTTTTTTCTAATAAAAGCAAGATCAACTAAAATAGCTAAGGATACTGCTAAAGATATTACAACATCAGGAGATGTCGAATAGGATATAAATTTTTCTTCCCCAAACAAGCTTTTATCCATTTCATTCTGAAATATCCATAAACACATGTTATTTCCTTGGGGATCAATCACAGTATATAAATATTAGAAATAAGATCTGAAATACCCAAGATGAACAAAATAAAGGGGAAAATGTAATGATACAAAAAAAAAAAACACTTGGGAAATGTACTGCCTTTTTTTCTTCTTAGTGATGTTTCTTGTGAATAATTTTAGTTAGGCTAGGTTTTCTTTCAAGGTTTTATAGATATCAATACTTAATAAAATGAGATTATAAAATTTGAAAGAGAAACCATCAGTTCAGGTATTATAATTTTTATTTAATACTTTATGAGAATTGATAAGATGGTGATTTCTGTTAATAATGTAAATTTTCTCTTCGTTATATTTGGTAAAAGTATTTTGTTACATAAAATGGAATTTTTATAGATTTCTTATAACGAAATATGTTTAAAATAGCATTAGAAGAAATAATACAACTAGCACAGTGAGCGAACCGGTAGCAGGCATAAATCTGTACTGAAACAATTAAGGTAATTTATTAACAATTTTGATAGGTATGACTTGATTATAAATGGAAAATATTAATGCTTAAGGACAAATGTTTTCATATCGATAGTAAATTAAAAGTTAAATTTCTATGCATTAAATATCTTTCTTGTGTCTTTATTTAGAATTTGACGATTTTTTTTATTCGCGGATTAAAATAGGCAAATGTAGTGTCCCTAATTTCGATAGATGGCGCTGCCCACGCTCGACTTAAGAGATGGCGTCATATTGTTGTTGGAGCGGAGATGGGCTTAAAATGTCTTGACGCGCTGTTTTTTTTATTTTTATTTTATTTATTTATTTATTTTTGTAACAGAACTTACTTCTAAATTGTCTAATGCGTCTTAATTTTCTAAATTTTGTTAGCCAAGTTAAACAAGTTCACCCTTTATGTTTCTAAATTCATCTTAAATATTTTCTGTAGCGTGCGTACGTTCGTGTAGTCCGTAAATATATATATAACAAGGACTTATTTTGATTGTCGATTTTTTCTTTTATACATTTATTATATTTACACATTTATATTTTTTTCCAAGCCAAATGAAATTTCCATACAAAATTTATATTACTCTTTGCTATTTTATATGGACATAGAAGATTATTGGGAAAGAATATTTCGAATTTTGAATGAACATCAAATTCGAAAATTCCCATTTATTTTCCTAATTCTGGGGGGAAATTTTATCTCTAAACTCAAAAAACTTATGAAAACCACAACGGTAAAAACCGTCTGAAAAAATACTTACAATTCCTTTTTTTTTATCAACGGCTTATATTAAAAATACAGTACTTACGTATTAGACAGTTCAACTTTTTCGCCAATGAGTCGGAAAACTGCCAATTATGGCAATCCGGCATTGTTGCAATCCATCGCCAATGAGTTACTTAACTGTTGGCGATCATTGGCGACGTAATCTAATAAGTAAGCACGAAAACTACTTTGTCTTCAATATGGATGTTGAACCCATAAGAGAGCTTTCAGCTTCATGGATGAATTCAAAATGTTTCCAAAGATTCAAAATCCGGAAAACATGTTTTAAAAAATATTTATGCTGGTTTTCCATTTAAGAAACTCTTGAAACAGATTGCTAGGCATTCTTGAACGGAATCAAAAAATTAAAAAAAATATTTTCGAAATTTTTACAGAAAATTTAGCATTTTGATTACTTTTGCTAAGCATATATTTCAAAAAGTTCATTTCAGCGTCACTAGTTCATTTTTCTTTGTGGTTTTTTGATATGCATCATAAACGTTTTCAATTATATGCTCGGAAAAATTCATGACAAGGAATTTGCTGATGATGTTTTGAATTTATTACAAAAATGCACTGTAATCTGCATTTTTTGAAATATGCAATGTAAACGGGGTAATATGATTACTTAAAAAAATTGTTATTTTCTGATTCTAGTAAATTTTCAAGCTAGAATGAGTTAAAAGTTCTCCAAAAATCATCAAAATATTTATTTTTCACTGAAAAAAGAATTTTTCATTTAAATTCACCTTATCTATAAAAAGAAAATGATTTATGAAAATCAGCATTTTGTTATTAAATGGCCGGTTTTATAAACTTTATTTCTAAAAGTAATTTCGTCTAGAGAAACTAAAGTAGGATTATGCACGTTAAAATAAATATGAAACAAGAGAAAAAAATAATTTAAGATACTTCCAAATAAAAAATAGTAATAATAAAATATAAACTACATATTTTGTTAGTTTTTTGAATTTATGTATTCTTTTTGATTAATCTTATTTTCTTCCTTTCTTTATAAATTGAATTTTTTTCACTATTATAAAAAAGAGTACAATATATTTTTCACATAGAAATTCGAAAAAAAGTTAATCTCAAAATGTTTTTACAAACCTCCTTTTTCATTAATCTTTATTATTAAATTATTATACGGATACTTTTTTACAGGAAAAATGAACGAAATAATTTACAATTCCTATTTTTGTCTTATTATTCGTAGTTAATTTAATTTGATTAAAACATTTAGTTAAAATCCTTCTATAAAATTATAAAGACTTTAATATACATTAATGTAAATTATAATGACTAATAAAGTAATGAAAATGAAGTATAAAATAAAGATTAAAATGGAATCTACTATGCATATTTCAAGGTATTATGTCAGAACGTTTCTTGAACGGCCAAGCACCACGTGCTCGTGCAAGTGAAATTATATTTTTATTCATTTTAATTGTTTTATTGAATGAGTCACTTTAGCATTGCAAACAATCCAAAAAACTGTCTCGCATTGATTGCTTAAAAAAATAAAACATTTCCTATTTATTTCATTTCATATAATCACTTGCTCAAAATGACATTTTTCGAGGTTTTATTTGCCGTAGTCATTAACTTATTTTTTTAATCAGAGCTTTTAGAAATTCAATAGCAACATGTTATTACAAGCTGACTTTTTGAGATGCTCGTGCAGGTAATAAAAACTTTATTTTTCGCATACAGATTTTTGTTGACTCTAGAAATCGTCATTCCTAAAACAATATTATGTTCTGACATGATAATAATTTAAAATAGTTTTAAAAATTTATCATACAAAATTATGAAAATTATTTTATTCAATTTAAATGATGATGTCAGCAAATAATGCTGTCAACGTTCAATGATGTCAATGTCAACAAATAATACTGTCAACGTTCAATGATGTCAATGTCAACAAATAATGCTGTCAACGTTCAATGATGTCAATGTCAACAAATAATACTGTCAACGTTCAATGATGTCAACAAATAATGCTGTCAACAAATAATGCTGTCAACGTTCAATGATGTCATTGTCAACAAATAATGACATTATCATAAAATCAAATGATGACGCCATAAAATTATTTTAAAGAGTATATATACATGTATAAAGACAAATAGATGGATTATATATAAGAGAACGACGAAATTCAACTATATATAGGGTTACAATGAAATGTCACTATGCATTTGACAACGTATGCAGCGGAAACAAATGTACGGAATGGGACCTAATTTAATGTGAGATTGTAAAAAAAAATTCATTTTCAGAATTACAGGTATTTATTTACAGAATTTATTTTCTAACTGAAGGAAACTATCAAATCAAATGTAAACAACAACAAAAAAAAACCAAATAAATTTCCTGAACCAAAATATTAAATTGTACATTGTATTTAGGGAGCACTAATGCTACTATTGTAAGGAAGTCGCCACTCTGTCTCCTGCTGGAAGAGAAACCTGATCGAACAATGATACTCCTATCCAGCGGTGAGGCTATTCATCCTTTGTTGAACATTGTGTTTCTCCCTTTCTTAGAATTTGAGAAAGACATATAAGGGATCACACATGTTTTCGGCTCATTAAACAGTAAACCGGGTCGAAATACCAGACGGGACTATTTCGTCTATGGACCACACCAGTTGGGAAGGGTTCCGATAACGAACAGCAGATGCTGTTTACGACCCGTTGAAGAAATTAGTGCTTCCTTGAACCCATTGAAAAAAGAATGCAGATGCGAACATCGGTTAGTATGAAGGTTCTGATAAGGGGTGGATGTCTCAGAAACCTTCCAACGACATATTTGCGCGCCAGTGGGAGTAGAATGATTGGACAATCGGCATCTCCAGCGCGCTAATATCAGCCTGAGCGGTGGAACTTCGCTACCGTAAAAAAAGGATTCGATAAGCCAAGAGGAGGAGAGGAGACAAGCTGATTCGGAGAACGAGACGAGCTGTGAGGAGTGCTGAAGTTGAAGAGAAACTACATAATCTCGAGTTTGTTAGAAAGATCTATCGAAAGTAATCCGTAGATATCTGGAGCTACAGGCAGTAGCCGAATACGCAGACAGCTTGTGAATCCCCGGCATAGTTGTCGAACAGACAATCCGTTGTAAATATTTCCTGTATCTAACCTAGATGATGTGTTTTTTTGTATAAAGCTGTAAATAAACCCTTTGTGTATAACACGCTACCATTTTATTTGACTGACCAAGATCAAGTCTTTACACTATGACTAGAACACAAATAAAGTGAAATAAATTAACATTAGGAATTGAGTTAAAAGCAAAAATCTTTAATAAAAATGCGTGGACTCTGGTCTGAAGATTTTTTCAAGGGGACCCTCAGACCGGGATTCAAACCAGTGATTTTTTTCTGTGAGAGGTCTGATATCGTCAAGAAATTGACCCCTCGTGACCGGAAAATCCCAGGAAATTTAGGTTATAGAGATAAATTAGTATTACAGAAATACAAGTTTAAAACTAAATAGGGTTATTGACATTTGCATAATTATTTGGATTTATACCTGAAAGGAAAGAAATCTCTTTAGCATCAACAAGCACGAATTTTCGAATCAAATCCAAAAGTGGAAAATTTAAATGAATTTTTAAGAGTATGCATATAATGAAAAAGTACAAATGCAACCTAATTCCAATCAAATGCAGCCATAAGTAACTCTTATATTAAATATAAACAAAAAGAAAGAAAAAAACGTAAACAAATTTCCTTAACCAGAAATAAGAGAATTTATTTTTAAAATTAGCGAGATTTATTTACAGAATTTATTTCCTAACTAAAGTAAATTCTTTAAATATTTATGTAATAAATATTTAATTAAAATATTAAATTGAATATTGAATATTTTAAAAATACTCAATGCGTGGAAACATCCATTTATGTAATCCATTTTCTTTTTCTATATCATTTCTAAAATATTGGGGAAATAATAGTTGGATAAATCAAGCACTAAATATATTCACGATGATCGCAATTATAAATTAAATAGGTATCGTATCACATTCTTCTCTAGATTTCAGTAAGAGTTTATCTTTCAGAAAACTTATTAATGGATTTAATATTTAAATTTCCATAACATGGATTTAATATTTATATTTCCATAACATTTATTTAATATTTATAGTGGCCTTTCTTCAGAGTAAGACGAATCTCAATTAATATGCACAAACTATATATTTGTACTCGCTTGAAAAAACTTTCATGTCATGTGAACATTAATATCTCAAATCTCATTTTCATAGTGTTAATTAGATTGATTTTTTCCCTAATTATCTGAAGATTTGTATTTTTTTAGGCACTTACGCATTATACCGTCTTCGCCAATGGTTTAGTAACTAATTGGCGACGGACTTAAATTTGGCAATAAAGATCAACGGATTACATTACTGCCGGATTGCCGTAATTGGCAGTTTAGAAACTCATTGGCGACGACTTCAAATTTGGCGATAACGTTGGATGGTCTAATACTTGAGTACCTTTTTCTACTGTTATAATCATAAACCTGATATTATATGATATATGGAATTGAAATCAGTCCGGAATTTACATCGATTGACAAAATATATTTATATTTATGCATAATTATTTTGCAATTAATTATATTTATCAGTTTATTATAAAAATCACGTTATATTATGTTTCAGGGATTCTCACAAAATTATTTATATGGAAATAAAATTCAATGTATGTGTATGAATGAGTTGATGGAGAAGAACTACATCAATATTTATTCCTTGAAACCATCAATTAAGCATATTTCTGTCAAATCAGTCTCTAAAGACATAATAGTTTTGTTTAGATTCTCTTTCTCGCTGGAGGAGACGTTTCAATCATTTTTTTTTACGTAATACACCTGTAGAGGATATGTAGTAAACCATAATCAAAACGATGCTATGGGCATTCAATATGCATATGTATTTAATTTATATACCGGTAACAATACCACTAATAATTTTAAAGAATATTCTAAAGAAGATTACATGAAGATTAATTCAGTCATTAGTCAAGGAATGTTATCAATTTTAAGAAACTGAAAATTAGAGTTCATAATTTCTTTCTGGAAATTCGAATTCTTATTAATGAAAATCTACTTTTATAATAATTGCTATATAATTGTTAAAATTCTACAAATCTGTATAGCTGGATTATGAAACTGATTTGTTATTATTTTTTTCTTACAATAATTTTTGAAAGAAACGAGTTCATTACCGATTCCGAGGAAGTTATGATGAATCTATATTTTTAGAATTCTTGATACCGTGGTATTAATAAAAACGGTATGAAGCATCCAATCATAATTTCAAAACTAGAATCATTACTCTAATAAAGTTTCCTTAAATGCATTCTTTTTATCAATGAACAGATAAAAATACCAAAAATTTCATTTTGTTTGCTATTGAATAAAAATTTTAATTTAATTTTTGGCGCGTTTATTTCCATTCGTTTATCATTTGAAAGCAAACTTTATTTTTATTAATAACTGTGAAGAAATTATTTAATAGAAAGATACTTACAAAATATCCAACTAAGTTAGTTTCTGTTTATATAAACAATGAAGTGTATCACTTTATTTCCATGATATAAGATAGATTCTAAACAGAACTAAAAATATTTACATTAGCATTGAATAAAAAGAACATAATGAGTCCAAACAAAAGCAGAAAAACGAAAAGGAGAAGACTATTATGAAAAAAAAAGGCAAGGAAAAGAATGAAAAACACATTTAGCTTATAGAAACTCATGACGGATAACAGTATTCAACCAAAGAAGTTAGGCTTAGACAGAAGGTGAAAAGAGAAGGATGTTATCATTAATCTTGACGCCACAAAGAGGTTAGAGCAATGTTACGAATATAGCGAAATGGAGCAACAAATACAAGTGAGATATTCTTGTGCTGACTGAAGAGCAGTAAAACCACTTGCTGCTCTGTTCTTTTTGAAGATAGTAGAGAAAAAGAAAGAATTGGGCATTTTAAGAATAAATATCTTAGATTTTCAAGAGAACGTTGTTTTCGACATTGATTTTAAATATTTTAAAATTATATGTTGTTAATATGTTGATATTAAAATAATTTATTTACTGAAACTTATTTAGGAGATTAATAAAGTTCTTACAATTTATTTTATTAAAAAAATTAATTTAAAAAAAAACAAGTTTGTGAATATCATCAAAAGCTTTTCATCTGGGGGAAAGGGGACATGAACTGATCAATTATTCTTATTAATAAAACGATGCAGTATTATAATATAGAATCCTTTTAGAGTTCCTTTTCAATCATTTAACTCTTAGTAGCATAAGTAAAAAGTGGCAATAGACATGAGGATAAATTAGCACAGTCCATTTCAGAATGTTTTTGTTATTTTTTCAATAAAAGTATCTGGTGCTTTTAAAAGTTCACAGAAATGAACAAAGTTTGTTTGACTGAACTCAAAAACTGAACTAATTAGTTAATTTAGTAAAATTAAATACAAATTCAACAAGATTAAATAAAAAAACTATATTACTCCTTACTCAAGAATTAACTCAAATAGAGAAAGAATTAAATTTGAAAGTACTTAACTGCTTGAAAATTACAATAATTGCAAAATTCCTAACATATTCTTTTATTACAGATTTGAATGATCTAAGAATAAATCCTAAAAACTGGCGAACAGTTGAGAAGAAGTGCAAAAAGAATTAAGAATTGAGAAGGGAAGCCATTTATTAAATGTTTTTATATGTTTTTGGCTTTCTTTAGAGATTCAGAGAAAAAGAATGTTTAAATATATAGTTTCAAAACAAAACTTGAACAAACATTTTGAGTTATTGTATGGAATTTGAGTAAACAGAACAAAGAAGAAAACACGTGAAAATTTTTTGATCTAAATTCTGAATTTTTTATTGGAATGAAAGAAGAATTTCTTAGATTGTAAAAGTTAACATTGTGGCTAAGCATTTAAGAAAAATATTTAAAGACCCTAAAATTCATTACTCATCAAATTTTCATTTCATGGAACTGAATTTTACTAAGATTTTAAATCTGCCTAAATATTTTCTAACGTTCATGGTAATAACCAAAAGTCTATTTATTCTCAATATTCAAAAAAAGTACGAAAGCTATAATTTATGAAGCAGACGCTTAACATTACAATAATGAATAAAATATGCTATTAATGAATAAAATAATCTAGTACCTCTTAGAGTTTTGGAAGTCCTGAATTAATCAAGAATACAAATTAGGACCTTAATGAAATTTTGACATAGATAAGTGTCAATTAAATAAAAAAGAAAGTAACTGTCTGTGCTGAGAAACTTAAATATATAAACTGCTCCTGCTGATGAAAAACAAATAAGTATTTTCGGCTTTAAGGGGGTTTTAATAAACGGAAACTATTAAGTGACGCATAACTTCAGCAAATAGTTCATAATTTTATAATTATGATACTAGATATCACATAAATTAAAACCATCTAAATGTATCTTACATCAGCTTCGAAATTAAAGAAATTAAAGAAATATAAATGATCTGTTAAGACATTACTTTTATGTCATAGCATTTACTTTTTCAAAGAATTATAATTTTTTTGAGA
>JAOUZG010040073.1:1194221-1213855 GCA_026289955.1 Argiope argentata
TATATATATATATATATATATATATGTCTATAACGAAATTGTTCCCAAATATTGATATTTTTATCTGATATAGTTCAACGTCAATGCAAGATTTTGTTTGTCAGTGACCTGGCATAGAGGTAGAGCGTCTTTCTTGTTATTTAGGAATCCGAAGTTCGAATCCCAGTTAGGGTATCGTTGTTCTTCTGTGATCTATCTGTTAGGAGTGTGAATGGGCCCTCATATAAAAAAGGGACTGTGCTAAAGAATGTGACGAGTCTGTAGCTAAAGTCGTACACTTGAGCATAGGTGGCGTTACTTCAAACAAAACACTTATTTCGGCTTAAATCAGCTGATACATCAATTGGCTTGTCGATATCAAGTGCCATTAGTTACAACAACCACAGATTTTTTGTCTATAGTATTGCACTGAATATTGAAAGTTTAGTATGAATAAAATATCATACGATTGGATTAAAAATTTAAACTTTAGTGAACAAATATTTATCTTTGGCAATTTAATATTTAATTTTCAAATTTAGCCCAAGTAAGGAAAATCTAATTTACCTACTATTCTTTTAAATTATTTAAGATTAAGAACGAGTTCGATCTTTTATATTTCCATCACGTTCAAGAAACACAAAATATGGCATATAAAGCTTTTTATTTTTTCTAAATTCAAGTACAAAATTAGATTTTGCCCTTTACAAAGGAAACTGAAGCACTAATGAAAAAAAGCAGTACATTAATATAACATTAAAAATATCGATGCTGCTATCAAAAACTCTTAAAAATTTAAACTCTTGGCAGATTTTGCGTGGTTTAATTTTGCCGCAAGGGAATGTTATAATTTAAAAACTTCGTTGAAAATCATCCCATTTACAGCCGACCGACTTTTAAAAAAGCAGATTAGTTGAGAAGCAGAAGTTCTAACGAGTTCTCAAATAACTATGAATGACTGAACAGGTCACTGGTAATGAAATTACTGCGAAACCCACAACCATGGTAACACAATTTGTACTGTGGTAGCATCCAAGGTTGACAAAAATATCCTTAGGGAAAGGTTATTACTTTGTTTCCTAAAGTTAAGTATCTTTTTCGCTTTTCCCGTGTCCTTAGAATAAAAAAAGACAAGGCTTAACTTGTTTTTAATGGCTTTAAGGTTAATGTTTTAGTGCAGCATATTGGATTTTAAAGAAGCAACCCATTTTGTTTACCTCCACTAATTTATTAGTTTCATTTTACTATAATCTGTATTCATATATGGATAATAATTAGCATTTATAAATTGCTATAAAATTAGAAGAAAGAGAGCATAAGAATAAAGTGAAAATTAAATTATGAGACTGAATAAAGATAAAGAATAACAAATATAAAGAAATTGAAATGAAAAATATAAATATAAGTAAATGAAAGTAAAAAATATGTATAATCATGAATAATAAAAATAAACCAAAAATAGAATACTTTAGACTATGCATGAAAATAACAAGAAAAAAATAAAGTACGATTCATAAATTTTTACTTATTTTTAAACCTAAGCATTATTGAATAATATGTGAAAGAAAAAAATATTCAGTTTTAATCTGATCATCTTAGAGTGCAAGCAATATTTTGCCAATGTAATAATAATTTAAATTAAGATTCTTTTAGTGTTTCTCACAACTTTTGGGTAAAAAGGCAAAAAAATTATTATCTGCACAAGCATCTCAAAAAAGTCAGCTTTTCATTATGCATTGCCATCGCGTTTACAAAAGGGCTGATTTAAAAAAATAATTAATGACTACAGGAAATAAAACCGAGAAAAATGTCATTTTGGGAATGCGATTATATGAAATGAAATAAATACGAAACGTGATATTTTTTTAAACAATAAATGCGATGCAAAGTTTTTCTTAATCGTTTGCAACACTAAAGTGACTCATTCAATGAAACACTTAAAATGAATAAAAAAATATTTGAACTTGCACGAGCACGTGATAACCGTTCAAGAAATGACGTTCCGACATGATACATTTAAATATGCATAGCGGATTTCATTTAAATCTTTTTTTACATTGTTTTCTTTAGATCTTAGTTGAAATATCTTTTATTTGTGTTTTAGTTTAACATTTTATTCTCCTATTTTTTTATTTATCTTTTGGTAATAAGTGAAACAGAGTTTAAATTATCTTTTTTGCCGTTATATTATTATTGATCTCTTTTAAAAATAATTATAGTGTAATGCTTCATGTCTTTATTAAGATTATTAATGTTTACTTATTTTAGTTTAAAATTTCACTAGACTTTGTTTTATATATTGTTATCCAATTTCACCACATGTATTCTTATTCAAGTATTTCTAAACAATGGTAAGAAAATCTGTAATGTTTTTGGGATTATTAACATATATCATTTAAATCATTTAATCCTTTAGTAGTCACGGTTCTTACAGGTGTCAAAGCACGAAACTACATTCTAAACAAATGAATGTATTAGCTGCCGAAAAGACCAGATGAAATGCCTTTGAAATGTTGATTCTCTCTGAATAAAAATGCATAATACCTTTTATTAATTTTTATAAAGATGTGAGTTCATCTTTTAATATTTAAATTAAGATAGGAAAGCAATGAACTTCCTGAATAATATTCAGGATATGGAACAATTGAAAGCAAGTGAAAAGATTCTTAAATTTTAAAGGTTTAATATCTATGATAATTATTATTTTCTTTTTCAAAATGTTTTGTTCACCATATACATTATCAACAATTTTCTTTTCTCAATACTCTTTAGGAATTTAAAATCGATGTTTCCCAAACAAGAAATGAACTTTACTGAAAAGATGCACGTAATGATATTCGTGCATGAAGTAACTCTTAAGGAAAGTACCTTGAATATTAAATATCGTATAATAGCTTATAATGCTCCAAAAGTCTTTTTTATGTATAGAGGTTTTATTATTTATTGTCTAAATAATATTACAATTTAATATCTTCTAATAATAAGAATTATTGGGTGTGTCTGCATGCGTCTTCATTTGGTAATGATACAGATGCCAGATCATTCGACTTACATCTACCAAATTTGGCAGCTATTTACCTTGGTGAACGGAATTTAGATTTTAGTTCAAGATTGGAGGAAAAAATTAAATTACCAAGCGTTCTGGTATTATTTTAAATTAATTTTTTTATTATTTAGAGTATTATATTTCGACACATGTTAAAAATTTTCTCCGAATATTATTTGTAAATGAGCAGTTCTTCATACAAAAAGCATATTTTTTAAAATCATTTCCTTGCAGTTAATTTAAAATTTTGTGCATTTTTTCCATGAATAAAATTTCCGGATGAATTAGCAAAAAGTATCGAATGACCCTTCTTGAATTTTAGATTCTTTGACCCTGTCTCAAAAATTTCCGGAATTCGAAACATATACTCCATTTTTCTCTCTTTTTTTATTATTTTTAACGGTCGGTTTGAATTTGAAAATTTCAATTTGTTTTAATATTTTTGAAATTATGTCTGGAATATTCACCAATTTTAGTTATTTGAAGGTGTTTTTAATACATAGACATCACATTTATTACATATTCAGTAGTAATATTCCTCATTACAAATGATTCTATTCAATCAAGCAAAATTCAAGTCAAGCAAGAACCTGAAATAAATTATAAGCATTTTTAACTCTCCCTGATTTTTTAAAGCTGTTATTTTGCCAATTAATTTTGATTAATTTATTTTTTGCTATTTTTTATTCAATTCCTCGTATACGTTTTTCCAAGTAACTCAGATTAAATTTAAAAATTCTTATTAATATATTAAGTCAATACATTTTTTTTCTAAAAATAATGATTATAAAATTCCCCCTTATCAATTTTATGTAATACAGAGTCATACATCTACATTCAATGATTCTCTTTTGGCTTAGAGCCACTTTAAATGAAAAGCGCCAAAAGCGGAAGAAAAAAAAATACTATACTTTTATCGTTAGGAAGAGAAACTCTCAAGACCTGGTGTTTCTAACGATAGCACTCCTGACCTATCGAGAAAACTTTCGCACCATAAAGCAAAGTTATCTCAAATTTCTGCTCAATATCACAAAGTACCTTTTACATTTCCTTGTAGCTTTTCAGAAACTTCTTATTTATTCTTATGGTAAAGTGATGACGAGTATATAATACACTTTATCATCTGAGTATGGTTGGGATAAAATGTATCTCTTTCTAAGATTTCGAGAGACTGAGAAGTAGCAATCTTCCATCTACAGAGCCATTGCACGTCTTAACTCATATTTGAAAAGTAGGAGAGAGTTGTGTGCCTACTGAGCCACATATTTAAGGACTCTACTCCTTAATTTAGTAATATTTAGCTTTAAGTTTTTCCGTTGTTTCTTCTGGCACTTGCCATGGATGAGGTAGTCAGTGATTTAAGCTTAGCAGCGTTTCTTTCTTGTAGCAGTGAAAACTAACGCAAGAATACAACTTTTGCAACTCACTCATCATATTCGCTTGCACAGCTCATTTTTACAGGGGGCGCATTTACACTCCTCACAGGTAGAACAACCATACCCAAACCGGGACTTGAACTCTGACCCCAAATCACGGGGAAGACGCCCTGCCCCTATGTCAGGAGGCCGGCATTTTTAAGTTTTTTTTCTGAATTACATGATAGACTTGAGCACTAATTACTATCTTTCAAGGTAATATCAATCTTAAAAAATCCTGGTAAGTTATAAGTGAAAAATATTTTCAGGCACTCTGGAATACAATTCAGAGACTCATCTGTTTTATTGTTTCGCAAACAAATGTTTTTCCTTTATTTTATTCCATAAAAATTTCCATGATTTTATCCGTAACGTTCAGTATTGATGGAAGTATTAAATTAGACCCTTCTCTATATGGGTTTTGTAGAAAATTACATTATGTATGAATTTACATGGTCTTATAGATAGAGCCAGGGACCTCGGTACTACAGAAGTTATTTATTTTGTGTTATAATCTTTTTCGAAATAATTCGAGGAAGAGTCTTTCTTTTCTAAACCGCTTCGATTGGTTCGTCATTTTCGTTTTATTGAACGTCTTTTCAGTGGAAGAGATGGTATATATCCCGCTAAAAAATTTTCAGTTATGCTTGGCTTATGGAAAATATATTTACTGCTATTATTATTAATAATAATGTTACGTTTTTAGCGTAGCGGGTTCCGATTGAATGGACTTTATTTAAGGACAGCACAAACAAATTTATTTACAGCTATTTACAGTTATTTACAGGATAATTGATAGAGTAACAAATTCAGATAAATACAATCCAGCAATAATCAATCAGTTACTGCGTAAATGCAAGTCTTAAGCACAATAAACACAGTTTTTAAAACAGCTACAGTATAACACAGCAACAGTAAATCACAGCGAGCTCAATAACACAGCATTAAAAGCAAACGCAAACAAAGCTCACTAATAACAAATCCTCTAGATCAGCGAGACGCTTTTTATTTCAGAACAAACTCTCAACTCACTCACTCAATCCGGCTACTCGTCCTTATATAGCCGAAGAAGCGCGTGCACCGAATCTCGTGAAAATTCTCAAAACAACGCGGACAATCCAGCGGCTACTAGACTATTCCTTTCGCCAAACCAATCAAGCTGGCGCGAGGCTCCTCGCCAAACGTCGCCATCTTCGGCACATTTTCGTGCCACTCGCAAGCTTATAACAATAAATATTGTCTATTGTTGTAGTAGGCCATAAGTATAAGTATACTGTTGTAGTAGACCATAATATACAGCATAAGTATACAACAACAGTTATATATTTAATGTTGTTTTATTTATAATTTTTAGCAATAAACAGAAAAAGAGCCTCTTCAAATTATTTATTATTTTCTTGTTGCTGAATGTCTTTTCAATGGAAGGAATTTTGTCTTGTTAAGGAATTTTCAATTTCTTGGTTTTTGAAAAATATATTTACTATTGTTATTATTAATAAAAAATATTTTTTTTCTGCTGCTGTATTAGGCCACGGATATATGTGCATCAGTAGTTATATTCTTTATATTGTTATTCAAAAATTTGTTTGCAATATTTTTTTAATTATACAAATTCTAAATATATATCTTAATTACTTAGTTCATTTTAAATAAATCCTTTTTTACTTGTTGTTGAACTTTTAAAAAAAATGGAATATAGGTTATACTATATGTTTATTAAGAGCTTTCATTGTGTTGACTTATAAAAAATACGTCTGCTGATATTATTGATTGGCTTAAATAAACATAAGTTATTAAAAAGAACACTTTAAAAAAATTTGAAACAATGAACAGAATTTTTGAAGTACGGTTTCTGTAATTTTTTTAATCAAACTTTTGATCTGCATCTGTCTGTACAACAAATTCGAAATTTATCAGTGTTTTTCTTTAATTACTAATTCATAATTATATGTATAAATATCTAGGGATCCTCATGGAATAAAAAGCTCTAAATATATTGGAGAAAAGGTAATTGTACCTGTAGAAATAATTCGAAGCGATCTAATTGCAGATTGAACTATGAAACAACAGTTTGGAGCAAACACGATAATACTGCATTAATTTATTTTTGGAAAACTAATTTCGAAAATATGGAATTTATTTGTTCATCTTCTAACCTATGTACCATTTAGATAATGCTCTCTATATACAAAGAGAATACCCTCCCATTCAATATTTTGCCCCTGTTTGGTTTTCGAAGCAGTTGAAAACAGGTAAAGATATAGATTCTTAATAAATACCCCAGGAAAAAAAGAATTGCAAGAACAGGTTATTAGAATAAACTAATTCAAAATTTAAAAAAATAAAACGTATCTTCATACTTTATTCTTCCACTGATGGTTCATCTTGAATGGCAAAAATACAATATGAAAGTTCTCTTCACCATCAATTCCAAAAATATTATGGATTGAAAAATGGTTTGAACATTCAGAAACATTTTCTCATATAATAAACAATTTCCTTCGATCAATGATGTCCTTTTTTATATTTATATTCCATTTTAACAGATTTCAACAATATATCTCATCTTTAGTAGTAACTTTTCATCTCGATTCTTTTTTTTAGATGAAGATGGATAAATTTCTGTATAGAACCTTTTAATGAAATGTTTTATTTTTGTATTTACATAAAACCTTAGAAGAAACAGTAAGAAACTTAGAAGAAATTTTTAATGGGATTCTCATTTTTAAACAATGTTGGTTTTTAGTGAATAGATAGAAAATGAGAAATTTTTTTTGCACAATAAACAAAAAAATTTCTAAAAATATTTTATATTTCTAACAAAATTTTGAATTGACAAATATTGTCTCGAAGTAGCTATTAGGATAAAGTTACACACAATAACTGATATAAATTTTTTTTAAATTATTTATCTTGACGCACTATCTGGTAATTAAAGGTGTTTAATTATGAATAATTTTGGAAACTTTATCGACAGTTAATTATTTTTAAGCTAACATCCTGGTTTTAAAAGAAATTCGAAATACAAATAAACCTAGCTTTTAATTATCTTGGCTATACAGGGTGTCCCAAAAGGTCATTTACAAACTTAACATGCTGGTCTGTCATACCATGATGAACAAGATTTACGTCGGAACTTGTGTTCGAAAATTCAAACTGCGACCGCTAGAGGGCGATAATTGCACGAAAAAGGGAGAGTGTGAAAAACAATCATTTCAGGCGTGGACGTTAAAGGAGAAGGATGTATGAGTTCAGAAACAAACAAATGACCGACACGCATTAAGTATATGGCCCCGCTGATGGAAATAGACGAGCCGCAGCACGGATGTACCTTGAGCGCTTCCAAACAGTCATCAGCCCAGTCATGTTTTGTTCATGTTTTTTGCTACGCTGTTCGAGAATACCTCGATAGGACTTATCCTAATTGCTGGATAAGTAGAGGCGAACCATTTAAATCGCCGCCGCGATCCCCCAATCTGACTCCCCTGGATGTCTACCTGTGGGGTACACATGAATTCCGTGGTGTGCGATACGCCCTCAACATCGGACACAGATCTTATCGCGGAAGCGGCAGCACGTATCCGGGACACCCCTGGCCAATTTGAACGTGTGCGTGAATCTATGCGCTGACGTTGTGAAACGTGCATTGTGGTGAATGGAAAGAATTTTGGACATTTGCTGTCATGTAATGATGTTTTGTAACAAAAATCACTTTAACACCGCTGTTGATATTTTTTTCTCTTCATCCAAACCTGCACTTGTCACCTTTTAGCGGCCTCAGTTGAATTTTCGGACACAACTTTCTATGTAAATCTTGTTCAACATGATATGACAGACCAGCATGTTAAGTTTGTAAACGACCTTTTGAGACACCCTGTATATAAGATGTTAAACTTTCAAAATCTTTATATTATTTTAAAGAATTTCCTTGATGATACATCAAGAGATGTAAGTAAATGCTGTATATTTCCAACTCGTTAAACCAGTAAGATATCAGTTACACAAAATTATTTCTATTTGATTGGGATTCCATTGCCCTTTTTTCTGTAATCAGAAAATATTTAAAATATTTAGCCCTAATATGTTCTCAGTTTCCATGCAATGAATTTTAATTTTCTTGACTGAATTGAAATATTCCTTTTATTGAAAATGGAGATTTGAGAGAGAGCCTTATAACCAGATTTTACATACTCCCAGATTCAGTATAAGATTCTATATAATTTTGATGTCCATGCATAAATTTGATGATCTAGAACAGGGGTTCTGAAAAGGTGAGTCGCGACCCCTAGGGGGGGTCGCGGGATATGTACCGGGGGATCGTGAGATGTGGATGAAAAAATTAAAGAAAATTAATTTATTGTTGTAGTTTTCATTTAAAAAAGGAGTACACATAAAGCTTTTAATACCCATACAATTTGGCTTTTGGGTTCTATTATGATAGTTAAAGGGATGCATGAGCTTGGTTGGAATTAACCAGTTTTTTAATGTCTGGAATGAGTTTTGTAACACACATCAAGGTCATTTTCCAGTGTCAAACGATTTCTTGAATTTGTTTTTAAATTTATCATGATGGAGAACCCTTACGATAAAGTTGTAATAAGAAGAAAATGGCATCCAAGTTTTAAACGCTGTTGTGAACAGTTCTGGGTATTCCTTTTTAATACATATCCAAAATTTGTCGATATAAACTGTGTTAAAAGTTACTTTAGCTGATTGATCACTTAAAATCTCTATCAATTGATCATGATGAAGGACACTTCGCTCAGCTTTTGTTACGGCTTGTTCACTGAACGGTTTGACTATCCACACAACTCCACTCGTATCCTTAACTGGAATGCAATCTGTAAACTGTTCAATCAAAGTTTCGGGATGAGATGATACTAGTAAGGAGAAAGATGAAATGCCAAGGGGATTTAAAATTTTTAGGGGGGAATTTTTAAATTAAAAATTATTAGAAAGAAAGAATTTATTTTAAAGAATTTATTAGAAAGAAAGATTAGAAAGAATTTTTAGAAAGAAAGAAATTCTCAGAAATAAAGAAGAAAAATGGTTAGGAAAAAAATTAAATATTTTAAGGGATTTTTTTTAAATTTCTGTCTAAACTTTAGTCAGTTTTAAAACCTTGGGGGGGAGTACTTAGTTTAAAAGTTTCAGAGCCCCTGATCTAGAGAATTCAATTTTTTAAAAATCTGTTCAGTTTTTGTTAGTAATTGGATTGATTAAAAAGTGATTATATGCCAGTGGCGCCATCTGATAGTGAATTTTTGATACCTTATCCATAAATTCAAATCTAATTATAGTTTAAAAACTTAAAGTCTAGAAAATTAAAAAAAAATATTTAAGTTAAAAAAATATCCTCTTTAAAGAGTTCCACTTTCAGTGAAAATTGGATATTAAGCATTATGTTTATTACATTTATTTTTAATAAACATATATTTATAATTTATAGTTACTCAGAAATAGGATTTCTATGTTAAACTACGAAATCAATTTATCGAATCCCATTTAGTACTATGAAAATTTAGCTGAATTAATATGAAGGAAATGTAATCTTTGAGGTAATGCAGAATTTTCTGTTTTCCAAAGAAAAGATTGCGTACAAATGAAGATAATAACCTAGTTGCAAGCTTTCTAAATTCAATTTAATATACGAAATTGTTTGCTCTAGATAAATTTTTATCTTGGAATGAATAATTAAATTGTACATATGCAGTATTGTACGCAGTGCAAACAATGCATGTGCTTTACTTAAATATTGTTAAAATAAACAAGATTTTTGTTTTATGTCTGGGCTTATAAATGAGAATCTTCTCTTCTTATGCATTTACTTGGTCTTTATGCTGTTCTTTTAAATAGATGAAATTTTTTTCTAACATTTATTTCCTACGGGGTTCCTGTATTGTTATTTTATTTGTACTCTCTTTACTAAGTAGATTAAATAGTTACAGTTAACATGCATATTAATTCTCCTTTAAAATAAGATTATGATAAAAATTTGTTAAAGAGAGTAGGAATTCAATAGTTGAAATATATAATTAAATATTTGTTTGGAAAATGTAATAAACTATATTTCAGTTCAAGAAAATTTAAATCTATTTATATTTAATTTTCTGAAATTCGAGTATTCTTTGTTGGAATTGGTTTACATATTTCCCTAAGACGTATTGTCCGATATGATCATATAGTACTTATTTAATTTCGTTGATAGTAATATGTAATTTTAGTATGCATACAAGCACAAGTGATTTAAAAATAATATTATAATAGATATTTGTTAAAACAGTGCCAAAAACGATTTAAAAAATGAAACCAATACAGTTATCCATATATATTATTCTGATGGCTGATTATATGCTATTTATTGTCCATTCCTCATGTAATTATATTAAATTCTAGAAATATATCTTTAAATTACTGCTGCATACAAAGTTATTTAATTACATCAAAGTTTGTAAAAGAATATATTAAATACTTCAAGACGAAGTCCGAAATAGAATTCACATAAAATATAGAAATTAATATATATTTCATTCTGTAATATCATGAATAAATACATGTTTTAAGATTTTTTTTTGTAATTCCTTGCACAACAGTTTAAGTAGATCAGGGACCTTTAAAATGATTTTTTTGTAATTTTATATTAGCAATTTCAAATATGACAAGCATTAAGTGTAATACTATAGGAGATGACACAAATGTTTTAAATTATTATATTAATTAATTTATGAGTTAGGAGGAGGTAATATAATATAATATAATATAATATAATATAATATTAGCAATAAATAATGTTAATGAAAAATGTTCCAGACATTCCAAATTTGTTCAAAAGCACTCCAATTTTTATTATTACTTTCTCTAAGCCTTTTGAAGCAAAAGTTGGGATCAAACTTGAAGTCTGAGTATGAAATATCAAAATTAACCAATATAATAACTTAAAACTACGGATTTTTTTAAAAAACAGTTTAAGTAGTTTTTAAGGTCTCTGGTCGCCTAAAAAGTAGATACGTTTCATAGAAGTTTTTTTAATGCCCTTTCCACTCTGATTGACCTCTTGACTTGATAATTATATTTAAGTAATTATATCTGATTAGGGTATGAATCTTCCAGCTGAAGGTAAATATCAACTACATATGAAAATATATATTCAAATTTCAGTTTCAAATTTGGCAGTTTTTAACCTAAAGAAAACACAGTCAATGGTGTTTTTAGTGAAAAATATCTAAATAATTCAATCAGAAAAATCACGATACTGTAAACAAAATACTTAAAAAAATCCCTTTAAAAATTAATTCTTTAAATTGAAGTATAGAGACATCATTCGAAATCATCGTTCCATTTTCATTTAAAGATCAATACTATTATGTTTCTTTCTTAAGAATAGTAATACATCAGATCTTTAAAGTTCGATAAATATTGTAGAAACATATATTTGTTAAATATAACC
Organism: Argiope argentata; assembly: GCA_026289955.1. Lineage (NCBI taxonomy): Eukaryota > Metazoa > Arthropoda > Arachnida > Araneae > Araneidae > Argiope > Argiope argentata. The sequence goes on from JAOUZG010040073.1 coordinate 1,206,109, forward strand.
TGTTGAAACATTAAAGCAAAAAGAGAGAGAAAGATGGTATAGAAAATGTTCTAATTCCCTAGTATTAAATGTCAGATTGGTGTCACATACATGCTCTTTCAGTCTTAAACTAATTAATCAACTTATTTTGTCAACACCTAACCATAGGCCTAACACCACAACAAACTATCTGAAAATATGTCCATCAGGAAATAATAAGGAGAGGTTAAGGGAAAAAAAATCGATTTTAACTCCTTCCAGATAACATCCAGAGAATACCTAAGAATTCCACAAATCAAAAGGAAGAAATCGTCGTCTTCGACCACATGAATTCCAATTGATGACAGCACTCAAGACGCTATCTTATGATTAATGATTCCTCGGATAAAAGGGATTTGTAATATTTTTTTCACCGATGGCATCGGTGGCTGCTTGATTAATGGACAGATTCTCTGTTCAAATGATTGTTGTTTTGTAAAATGGTCGAATCACTCGGTGACACACTACAGAAAAAAGTGTCTTGCTTTGAACTGTGAGTTTATATTCAGCATTTAGTTTCTCTCTACAAGAAATAGTACTAAGAAAGGACTTAAAATCTATTTTCTGAAGTGAAATTCACATTATATATATATATATATATATATATATATATATACTGGAGCTAAAATGGAAACAAAAATATTAAACAACTGAGAAATACTCAAATATAGAAAAAATATAAAAAATAATTAATAAAACATTTAAAAACTATTACAAATGAATGAGTTTTAATATTACGGAAACTATGAGGGTGGTAAATGAAAGTAAACAGATATTAGACTATCATTTTTGATTACAATTCACACTGGAATAATGTGAACTGTTGGAAATTTTGTTGGAGAAGGAATATAATTATGTAACTCTTTATCAAATAAGTAAATTAGAGATCAAATACAATAAATAGAAAGAAAGTATGTCTGTGTTTTGTTGATTTTTGGCAGACACTGTTGAATCAAGTGCACGTAAAGATGGCACAGATATACTAGGTTGTAGAAGTTGTGCACCTGACCCTGATTTAAAATTTCAATTTCAATTTAAATTATTCAAAATCTATGCTGAAGATTTCTGTTTTCTGTCAGTTTTTCAGTGTCAAAATCTTAAATCCCATATCATGGGAAAAAATCTTTTATAATAAGATATCCAAACAATCTTTTTTTTTTTCAAAAAACGTAAATATGAGTTAAAAGTAAAATATTTCAAATATTATATGTTATTTAATTATGAGTATATTTTGTAATATATTAATCAAAGATCAAGGTTAGAGAAGATCATGTTGAGTTTCGACGCGGGACGAAAAATAAACCCCGCGTTATAAAGCAAGAGATAAAAATTCAAATTTTTTAACTGGATTTTTTCCCTTTAGAAATAAAGTGGTTAGTAAATGATATAAAAAAGAGTAAAATATATAAAAAATATTTTCCTAAGCATTTGCATGATTTCTAAACATAAACGCGTAAAAAGATATATATTTTTCTTTTTACATTTTACGTTTTTAGGGGAAATCTTGCCATTAATATGAAACATATTATAATGTAACCATTTGCACGTCGGTATTTGATGTTGTTAGGAAAATTTAAAATTAATTTTACTCATAAAAAAGCAATAGGGTGGCTTTCCCTAATTTAAAGTTACCTGAATTGTTTGGAAAACAACTGTTATTTTATCCCTCCAGGATTGTTTTGAATACATTTGAAATTGTTTCTAATCTACTATTTTATTAATGTGATTCTTTGACTAAAATCTGATTGATATGCAAAGCAGATTTAATAAAATATTGATAACAATTTGCGGCGTAGTTTTGTAATATGCATACTAAGAGAGAATTAGTGTGGCTATTTCATGCAAATTCACTTTAATATATGATATATTGTTTCAAACCTTTAAAGTTGCTACATAGCACAAGCATTTGAATAAATGGAAAGACCATTTTACCATCAGACCCGTAGGTTTTGATCGTATACCGCGTCAATGATCTGAGAGCTTGGCGACAAACTTGGCGAAAAAATATTGATAGAAATTTCGAGAATTTTAACGATTCATCCAATTAGAACTGAAATACTCTTGATTGGCCCCCAAACCTGTCTCCCCACCTTCCAGGAAATGAAAATGGCCTGCAGTCTCAAGTATCAATGAATTCAACAAGAATCGGAGTTGGAGTATAGACAAGAAGTGAGGAATCGAAAGGACACGAAGCAACGTCGGTATAGTCAGACAAAGTGCAACTTTGTGAGGAGCTTAAGCTCTTCCTGTACTGAGCTGTCTGCTGAGTCCAGATGTCTATGTGGAAGCATCCCCGAATGCTGTTAGGAGTACCCAGTCTTTCAGTAGTGTGTAGCAGTTGGATAGAGAAGACAGTGGAGAACGTCAGCCATTTGGAGACAACGGTTAGAGTGAAGCTAAGAAAGATTCCATCTTCTGCTGAATTCTGTCTGGACGCTTTGTGTGCTGTTGCCGTTATTACTACTATTTATCACTTATAAGCTACTTTTGGTTATAGTGTTCTGCTGTGTGTTGCCTGTCTTCGTTTTGGCTGCATAAATTTGTCATCTGTGTTCTCGTGTCTTTTGTGTTAATAAAAGTTGTTTCCTATTAAATGAATGTTTGTTTCAGAATCAACCATTAAATTGAAAAAGAACCCCAAAACGAGACTATTAATATGATTACAATATCCCTGATATAACACATTGGTGCAAATAAATTGTGTAATTGTAAATTACTTTTACATAATAGTAAAACGTATTCCTTGTTAAATTCAAATTAAATATCTTCGTGATCATTCCCCAAAAATTTAGGTGATTTATTGTTACAATATGATTTATTAAAATTTACATATTATTAAAATTTAGAATAAATACTTTTTATAGAATTAGATCTCATTGGAGTTAGAAATCAAGAATGTCAGAAAAATGTCATTAAATATTGAAAATAGAATGATAGTCTGTGAAAAGAAACAGAGAATTGTTTGCTCCCAAATATCGTAGCAAAAGTTAACAATGAGAAAAATGATGAGAAATTGATAAAATTATCAAAATAAAAAAAAGCGAAAATTGAAAGGAGGACGCATTTTACTGAGCTAATATTTAATTGGTGTTATTTAAATGAAAATAAGTTATTATGAGTGATTTTAAAACTAAATTAGAAATAGTGTGTTGAACATATCTTGTTCAATTTGTCTTGATGCCACCTTTTCAAAAGGTTAATCAATAAAACGGTGTAAATGCATATATGGTAGGACAACAACATACTTTATCACGTTAGTTATTATTTGAGAACGAATATTAATTTTTACTGTAAATTTTACTTTATTAAATTAAATCAAATAGTAATCAGGATCTCAAACAAATTATACTCGACTAATATGCACATTTGAAGTCCATAGAGAAATATCAGAAGGAATTATATTCCAAAAATTAATCAAAATTGAACTTAATCCTTCTTCCTAAATTAATCTTAAAGTAAAACCGCACAAATGAGCACAAAATGATTTCAGGAAATGTGATTCTCCTTTTGTTACAGAATTTATTTTCTTTAAGCAAACGATTTATACGACAGCTTTGTTTTCAGAAGTTCTCCATGTTATATTTCGGTGCAGTATTTATATAAGAAACTAGACACTGCTTTGTTGGTTAAACAAAGCTTTATCATGTGTATCATTTTGCTTATGAAGCAGCATTAGGACTACTTTAGTAGAATCTAATTATACTGAATAGAATAAATTACCAGCAAAAGGTGGAACAAAATATTGTATTTTGGGATTTGGTGTCTTACGTTTAATTAAATAGCAACATTTAGGATTATAAGGACTTGATACAATTAAAACAATATTTCCATGAATGTTTGTTTGATAATTTTCAAAGAAAAGATAAATAGGAACAGAAATAAATGGACATTACTTGCAATAACATTTTGTTAAGTGATTTGATGCATTTAAACATAATGAAACATTTTTATAAAGGAATAGTTTTTTCACAATGAGAATTAAATTACCATATTGAAAAATGTTTTTTTTTTGTTATAAATTGTGTTAAATTATTTTCTAATCCTTCCAAACATCGCATGCATTTTTTGCAATCATAAAAAATAAATGTATAAAAAAATCTAAAAGTTAAAAATTCAGTAATCAATGTTAGTGAAACCTAATACTCTAGATATATGAATGTCAAACCAGAAAAAAATTCTGAAATATTTAATGACTGGTTTTTTCCTGCAGTAACTTAACATTCATTTCATTCAAAGATTAAAAATAACTTTTACAAAAACAATTTTATTGGGCATCTCTTATGCACTAATGAAATTAAATTTAATAGCCTTAAAAATATTAGCGTTTTTCTGTATTTGACGAGATTTGTAAAATTACATTTCAATTAGCAAAAAAAAAAAAAAATTCTAAATTATTTTGTTTTTAAAGCATTTAATCTAAGAAAAATTATTTCGATTATATTCTTAACAATTCTTGAGAACTTACAGTTAGAAAAAAATCCGGCCGCAATTAATTTAATTGAAAATCATTTAATTGTTAAAAAAGATATTTACAATAGAAAATTAAAAGAAATCTGATATGAAAAGTGACTAAGCCAGCGGTTTAGTAACTTATTGGCGAAGAATTTAAATTTGGCGATAAAGACCAACGGATTACACCATTATCGGTTAGCCATAATTGGCGGTCTAGCAACTCATTGGCGACGACTTCAAATTTTGCGATAAAGTTGGATGGTATAATACGTAAGTACCCAGAAAAATTATATTCAACATATCACACTAATAATATATTATATCTGCATGAATATAAAATAAGTTTTAGTTGAAACAAATAATATTTGAAATATTTTGTTATTATTCATTTGTTTTAATTACGGCTACGGAAAAATAACGATGCACACAATTTTCGAGATACAAATTTAAAACAACATCATAGGGAGAAATTTATGAATTAAAGAATGTGGGTGTTTTTTACACAGAAGTTCATCCAATCTAAATTATATATTAAAATAAACATAATATCAATAAAATGCCCAATTTTAAAATAAAATTATGAGCAGAGAAAAAAGAACTTTTATGTTGGAAAATATTATTTTCCCTTCAAGAACTATTCGCCTTGTTTTTCTAGAAATTGGAAAAGTATTTGATTTTGAAAATTTTAATTTAAAAAAAGGCAGACTCAAGAGTAAAATAAAAAGTTCATTTTTAAAGTTTTTTTTTTTCCTTTTTGAAATTAACGTAATAAAATACGATCAAAGAATATTTTTTTTACCTCAGCTAATTTTGTAAAATGTGTGGGATACTACAAAAGTTTATATTTGCTTTGTTTTCATCAGTTGCATTATTTAGTTAAATATATGGTTTTTGTCTACTGTGGATAAATTTATCTTAGCTATTTTTAGTTTGAAATACTCTTATTTGTAAAGATCAGAAGTTATTTCAGAAATAAGGAAAAGATGATCCACGTAAGAATCACTATTAATCCATTAACTACAGGCACTTACGTATAATACAGTCTTCCCCAATGATCGCCAACGGTTTAGTAACTCATTGGAGACGGATTTAAATCTGGCGATAAAGATCAATAGGTTACACAATTGTCGAATTCCCATAATTGACGGTTTAGGCACTCATTGGTGACGACTTCAAATTTGGCGATAAAGTTAGACGGTATAATTCGTAAGTACCTAATTACATGTCTTTATGACAGCGAAGTTTTCAGTTATTTCACGCCTAAATTTGTAATTCAGCAAATAACAAGTGATTCCTATTCTTCGTTGTTGAGCAACATGCATTCAACGAAATTCTGAAATGTATAGCTGAATTACTTGTTGAATGTTATGTAGTAGCACATAAGATAATTTTATAGAAAACAGAGATAAGATGTTTAAATTTTCTAAACCCAATTATGGCTCACACTTATGGAAGTAGGTCTATATAGCCTGGTTGGTAGGGCGTTTGATTCCCGTCCCTTGGGTTTCGAGCTCGAACCTGTCAGCTGAAGACTCCACGTGTGTGTGTGTGGCAGTAGGAGGCCGTTAAATCTGCCGTGGTCCCGAAGTTCTCCACATCGAGACTAATGTCACTGGGGGTACTGGGACAGAGGTGATCGTTTTCTGGTCCAGATTTAAATTGTGATGTGTAGATGAATGAATGAAGTCAGTCTCCTAAAAAGGATTTGTGAGGTGTGTGAGTTAGAAGCCAGATTTCTGCCCTCGAGTTCTCAGGTATCCATACTCTCAGAAGCAACCTTTAGAAGCATAGCAGAACACGAGAACAACCACAACTTGGGCAAGTGCTTCTAGTTTTTAAAGGTATCCTATCCAGATTCTATGACATTTATGTAAATGGATATAGAAATAAATCGGTTACTATGAACGAAGTGGTCACAGAGGCTTTACTATGCACAACTAAACAGTCTAAATTCCAATTGTTTGAGTAAAAGATAAATATAAATTTTGCACAGAGAAAAATAATGACGACTCATTATTACGGATTATTTAGGTATGGCATGCAAAAAAAAAACTTCTTAGATTTTCCAATTTGATCATTTTCCCCATTTTTGTATTTCTCAAATACATTAATTGCAAGAAATTAACGCAGCAATGACCAATTTGACAAGAAATTTGATGTATTTGTTTCAAAACAAAGTTTCTTTTATGACTCTTTGAGCATACTTAGGGAAATAAAATAGGCTAAAAAATACTAATTCGAATATTATTAATAATCTTATTTCAATTTGTTTAATTATAATTTTTTGAAAAAAAAGGCAAAAGGGGATTTTAAGGCAAAAATCCCCTACTTGCTTTTCCTTAATTTGATACATATCAACGCATTTATTATTCGATTGTAAAACTCAGATTTTCTAAATGATCAGTACTTCAACAGACTTTCAGGTGTCCGGAAAGAAGTGCAAAGTGATTCTTATTAACGCTTCTTCTAACCTCATTAAAGTAAAAACAAGCACTTGGCAGTCTCAAAACCATTTAATTTCCTGCTTACACAAAAGAGAACGGCAGGATGTCCCGTCTAGTTGAAATGACACCATCCGCATCGGCGAATAACTTTTGCAATCTCCTGCCTCTGTTATCGTCTGGCATTTAATTTACTAGACTTTAATTAACTTCGACTGCAAGTCCCATAAATATAAAAATAGAAACTCCTTTAGGTAATATTTGCTTTGCTATTCTGCTGAAATTAAATATGACAGAAACTATCAGGTATTGGTTTCTAGAAAGAAAAGATATGTAAATAATGAGTATTAATTTCTTTAGCAAATATTATTTGCAGCGAGCTATTTTTTATGTCAATAAAAGTGATAGATTTAATTATCTTTTTACTATATAATCTTTCCTTTTATATATATTAACATTTTAAGGAATAGATGACATAATTAAAATTGCACCAAAAGCGAACTGATTACACAAGGATTTTGCTGATACGTTTCTTCTTTTGAATTTGTTCTTCTTAAATTAATTCATGATGTGTTCGAATTTATTTTATTTAAAATCTTTTCTGACCTATTAAGTAATAAATCGCGCGTTACTTAATTATGGTATTTAAATATTGTAGTCGAAAATCATACATAGCGGTTTGTTTTGTAAGTAATTAAATTTACTGTTTATCATCGTCAGAGTTGATTCAAGTCTATAAAAAGGCATGAAATATAAGCTACATTTTATTATTTGTTAGTTAAGCCTTTTGTTTAGAATGCTAAAGTATATATATATATATATATATATATATATAT
>JAOUZG010040073.1:1235856-1249093 GCA_026289955.1 Argiope argentata
AGGACGTAATTAATACCTGCATTTACTTTAGGACGTAATTAATATTTATCTAAGGAACCAATAAAAAATTCAATTTCTTATTATATTATAAAAGAATTAAAAGCCCGGAATTAAAATTATATTTCGACTTGATAAAGTTAATTAATGAATTATTTAAAAAACATTTTAATGAAATCTTTTAAAATTTACATTGATCTATAAATATGAAAATAGACATAAATGTTGTTTATTTTGAAAGTTGAAAAAATCTTCCTTTCGCTTCTGTTTCCATATAATATTTCTAAAATCTTTAATGAATTCATGAAGTTTGCTAGGATATATTCTTTTTCGTAGCATAATTCTTCTTATTCATTTTTCAAATTTAATGATGTCCGCGCTTTGAAGTTTGCAAAGAACCATCAACAAACCTGACGTTTATTGAATAATTTTCCATTCATCAACATCATATTCGATTTTTCATCATTTCTCTCACAATATTAGCGAGATTTCTTCATATAAGTTGACATAATTATCTCTAAAGTTCTCTTTTTAAAGCAAAATTCTTCGAATTTTATTTAAAAGCTTCGGCTGAGCAAAAAATTGACTTAAGAGTCACACAGACGAAACGGTTTCTGGAAAATAATACAGTCTCAGAATGTTTTTATTTCAAAATAGAAGTCTAGTGAGAAAAAAACTGAACTAGATGTGCTCCTTATACCTAAAATTATATTAATTTTTGTAAATCATCAGTACTAAATGTGTTTAAACGGTCGTATTCTAAATATGTTTTCGGTCAAATAGCCAGTAAACTAGGAAATGAAAGCAACGCAAACAGTTACAAAAATATAAACATCTTTTTACTGGCTAAAAAACTTTTAAAGCACAATAAGACTTAGAATATTGATTGAAGTTTATGAAAAAATAAAACAAACGTAGTTGTTCAGATTCGATAATTAAACATGTTTATTTTTTTCATAATATTTTGTTTATTCAGTTTATTATCATGACAAAACATGATGTTGTTTTGGGGATGAGTGTTTTAGTGCCAACAAAAATCCGTAGGTAAAAGATTAAAAAAATTATCCATAGACAAAAAAATAAAAATTTTAATTCTTAAGCGAAAAATAAAAATTATATTACCTTCACGAAAGTTTCAAAAAATGAGCTTTTAATAACGATGCATTTACAAAAGCTTTGATATTTTTAAAAAATAAGTTAATCACTACAGCAAATAAAACCTATAGAAATGTTATTTTGAGCACAGTATTATATGAATTGAAATAAATTGGAAATGCGATATTTTTTAAAACAATCAATGCGAGACAAAGTTTTTTGGATCGTTGGCAATACCAAAGTTACTAATTCAACGAAACGATTAAAATGAATAAACATGGAATTGAACTTGCTCGAGCACGTGGTGCTTGGCCGTTCAAGAAATGATGTTCTGACATGATCCATGGAAATATGCATAGCACATTACATTTTAATCTTTCTTAAGGCGACCAAGGTCTTTAAAATGACATTTTGCAATTTTAACCTTAGCAATTTGAAATTTTATAGGCAGTAAGATCAATACATTAGGAGATTACACACAAAATTTTAAAACTTTATATTAATTTATTTATGAGTTAGGGGGGAAGTTAATATAATATAATATTGGCGATAAATAACGTTTATGAAAAATGTTTCAGGCGCTCTAAATTTGTTGGAAAGTGCTACAATTTTTATTATTACTTACTCTATCCCTATTGAAATAAAATTTGGGATCAATCTTGAAGTTTGAGTACGAAATATCAAAATTAAACAATATAATCACTTAAAACTGCTGATTTTTCTTAAAAAAAAGTTTAAATAGTTTTGAATTATTACAAAGAAATGGAATTTACAAAATGGTTAAAGTAAGTTATATAATAAAAATTGGAGCACCAACAAATTTGGAGCGTCTGAAACATTTTTTAATTAACATTATTTATCGCCAATATTATATAATATTAACTTCCCCCAAACTCACAAATTAATTAATATAATGCACAAATTTTTTCCCAAAGTTGATTTTAGTAATAATCACAAATATTTCTCTAAAATAATTTATTTTCACACTTTGGCAAATATTTTCTAAATGCATTAATTAGCAAATAATATTTAGAGCACAGCTTGTTTCCAGTTGTAAAAATAATTGTACGCTTAATTATTCCATGTTTACTTACCTTGACGTTATTTCATTAATTTTATCACGTTGAATTCTAAAACATATCGATAATTACATTTTTCGCCAGAAGCATAACAAACATTACTCAAAATAGAGTCACTATTTAAATTTCCGTTAAGACTTACCTAAAGAGAAAATATTTAAAAAAAATAATAAGTGACTCGAAATATGAAATGAAACTACATTCTTAATTATTACGCCGAGCTACTGAATAAAATAAATGAACTAGATCGTAATTTGAATACAAATACGTTCTAAACGAACTGTATTTTTAGCCGCAATTAACATTCTGCTGATTAAATAGCATACAAGAATATGTGTGTTTCCAATTATGCTTCGAATTTTAACGCTTCATTAAATCTTTAACCTTTAGAAATACGCAAAGTTGTAAAATTTTTCTGATTCTTTTTTTGGTTACAAAAGGAAAATTAAACAAATGATTCAAAGGTCTGTTATGTAAGCATCAGCATATAATTTTCATCATTCCGTGCATTGCTTTAATATTTAACAGAAAATTATACAAAACAAAATTTCTTTGGGACAATAAACTCAATTTCTACTGTAGATATATGAATAAATTTCTTCATTTTTCCATTAATAATAAGTTAATAATTCCTTTAATAATTTTATTCATATCCTTTAATAATGATAAGAAATCACAATATTCTCCATGTTGAGTCATGCTGTAATTATAAAATGCAATTGTATTTATACATAGTGCAATTGTATATATACATAGTGCAATTGTATATATACATAGAGCAATTGTATATATACATAGTGCAATTGTATATATACATAGTGCAATTGTATATATAAATACGAAATGAAGTCTCCTGAAAGCGTCTGTATGTTGGAACCACAAAATTTAAAAAAAATAGTTGACGGATATTAGAGATGTGTATACCATTTTGTAGAGTTTTTATTGGGTAAGGTTTCAGTACTTTAAAATCATATCAAAATAAAAAGAAATAGTTTTATAATTGAGATTTTAGTTTATCCACGCATGCAACTTGCGCATGCGCAAATAGCAAGAGCTGTGATATTCATATGAGATACATTTCTTTGTTTATGTACGATTTTAAACAGCAATTCAAATCTCATTATGCCGAAAAGAAGGAAATCAAACCTCGAAATGATAATCTGTGCTTTGTGAACGGACATATATATTTGCCTTTATAAAAGCCTAAATATTACTGAATGTGTGTTAAAAAATTGTTTTGAAGCTTTTTTTTATCATTTCTAAGCATAGTTTTATGTTTATTTGATGTTGCGTAACTTGCCTACAATCATATCGGATGGAGGCTAGATTTAAGTTAAATGCTAATTTTGCTTCTTGGATGCCATGCCACGGGCAACGCCGTGCGGATACTGCTAGTTTAAATTATCTAAATAATTTTATATACGGAAAATTTGTTAAATTCCTAAATCATCTTACGGAACAATTTGAATAATATAATTTTAAAATGCGTGAGGAATTAAAAAATAACAATAAAATAAATAAAAAGTCACTAAATGTTTTGTGGTATATTTTAAACTCTTTCTAATGAAGTTAATATTCATTGATTATTCAACAGCATGGAATGCATGTAGTTAACGTATAAATTAAACAATGAAAAAATAATTCAATATACTTTTTTAAGTAATTTTGTGATGCCTTACTTAATTCATCTTTAAGTGTACTTTTCAAGATGTATCCTTTATTGGTTAGAGCATCTATCATTTTATGAAATATACGAAACCACGTAAAACTTTATTAGTTTCATATTTCATATCAAAGAAAAAAAATCAAAATGAGATGTGCATAAAAGAAAGGTTATAGTTACGCTTTTTTACATAGCCTAATGAGTGATACGTGGTATACACAATGTTAAAGTAAAAATTGTTTAAACTCTGCTTAAAGCAATCTGATTGAAATGTATTAGAGAATACATTTTTTAAGAAAATATATGAAGAAATCTTAATGTAAAAGTATCTTTATACAAAATGGATTACAATTACATATTTTTACATTTAATTAAAATAAGAGTAGTAATTATGCCGAACGATTTTTTAAACCATGAATAGTTAATTATTTTTTTCGGCAGATTGTTGATTTTTTTCTTCTAAATATACCAAATGTTACGAAGCATTTGGAAGGTCTAATAATATGTTCATAAATTAAGTGTTTTAAAAGATTTTTGTTACTTTCATATGACAGAAAGAAAACAGTAAAGATAAAATAGTTTTTTATCTATAAGTAAATATGATCTATAATTCATAAAAATAAATATTTAGTTTACTGTGAAAGTTGCTTTTTGCTTCATTCCTGTTTTGATAAAATTTACAAGAATTTCAGTAGTTCTAATTTTTAAAACGCTTAAACAATTTGAAATGAGAAGTTATGTGGATTATACCAAATTTAATTTCATTTTCATATATAGAGCAAATGTAAATATCTACCATCCAGGATGCTGTAAGACGTGAGGTTTCTTTCATGTGAGAGGTAGAGACAACGATCACATCCAATTTTAGTCCCAAATTTTTATTTTCATGTAGATACGTGACACAAAACACACATTAAACAAAAATACAAAAAGCACTCAATACTATCTCATAATCTTTCGATTTTGTCAATCTTAGAGTAAGACTGACCTCTACTCTCTCATTTCGTCAATTCTAGACCCCGACTACAACTCTGACTGACTTCCTCCTTCTTGCTTTATCAATCCCGGAATGACTTGTTTGAGCCCTCCGATTCCTCACTTAACATTCCTCCTTCGTTCTGCAATATCTCACTCATCAAATCTTTGGCTGATGTCTCTCCTCGAGCAACCCTTTTCCCTCCGCCTTCTTGCGTATCTCCACAAGAAGGGTTGCTATGTGTGATGAGAAGGGTTGCCAAAATTGGCGAAACTTGCTGATGCAATTAATTTTCTTGGAGTATTCTTGGCAAAAAAAAGAGCTTTTATGATTATAGCTATCAATGCAAAAAATAGAGCTCACAATTTTTTTTTTCATTTGGTTATATTATATAACGTACAAATGCCTAAGTTATTAATATAACGTACAAATGCCTGCGTTCTGGAAGGAGAGAGATTATATGATCCATTCTCATTAAGTTTAACCGAAATTATATGATATTTTGAATTATCATGAGATTAGTTTGAAATAAACAAACAAGTAAACAAAAAACGATTATCATAGTTAACCCTAGAACGCTACCATTCGTCCCCTGGGCGAACGCTCACTAAATAACTTTGACTAATCCTCTCATATAACGGTAAATGGGTCGTTCTACTCAGTACTTTTATCTGACCTTGGGAACAACAGATGAGGATTCCTTTTCCCCAAAACATTTCTGCTTGTAGTATATCCAGAACAATAGTCGTCTCAGAGACGAATGGTTATCTGTCCCGTTAGTATTAAGAAGGTATTTCTGTGTATGTTTGGAGATGTCGTAACGTTTTCACGGAGAAAATTTGTGGGGTAGGCCAGAAGCTATCCGTGAATTATTGAAAGAATTAAGTGAAGAAGATAATTCTTCTTTTGAGAATGAATTGGAATATGATGATTTTAATGAAGTTCTTGCTCCATCGATGCAGAAACGTCTCAACATATCAACTTCGCCCCGGTCAACGCTGACTATTATAAGTGAACTTCTAAAATTGAATTTAAACATTCAACAACCTAAACAATCCGAAATTCAAAAAAAGAAAAAAAAATGTACATTTTTGCCCATATAATTTGCGCAGAATGATGTGCAATTTTTGTTTGTTATGTTCAAAAGCAATGTAGGAAGAACATCAAGCATATATGAGTAAAGATTGCTTTGAAAATAAATAAATAATCTTCTTATCCTACTTGACTATCGAGAGTTGTGGAATCATCTGCAGGTAGTTTTCTTTTATTTAAATTAGGTTTAAAAATTGATTTTAAATACACTTCGTTTAGGAGATGAATGGTTATCATTATTGTTAGTTTTTTAAAGGTTACTTTTCTAGGGTTAAGCTACATGCATATTTTATTTTCTCAACATGACTAAAATCTGCAAATTTTGATATAAATTAATCATTTTTTCCCACAAAAATCTCACTTTTCATCAATCATTTGGTCACAAATCTTGAATGCCAATAATTTTCAAATTATTGACGAAAAAGGATATATCATTAGTACATCACGTGGTTTATGGTAAAAAAAGAGCTATTCATTTAAACTAAATTCAATTCATCGAAATGAAAGCCATCGGCATTCCTAGAAGAATGGAAAATTCGTATAACTCTTAATCAAGGAACGGGACATTCTCTGTGAAGTCTCATCGGAATTCCGATGAGGAAAAGGCTTATGGAACAAAGAAAGAAGCAAATTAAATTTTACCGTATCAGAAAATTGTATTTACTAAAGGGTATCAAAGATTCTTAAAACGTACATCGCTGGTTATTTCTTCTTTCTCAAAACTCAGTTTATAATATTAATATCTTTCTTAATATGATTTTTTTTAGTTTCATTCACTTTCTTTTGTTTCGAAAGTTGGATATTTGATTTTTATCTAAATTTGATTTGAGTTTGAGCATTTAGGAAATTTAAAACATTATTTGTTCTTTTAATGAACTCAGTGATTCAAAAACTGATTAAAAGAATTTAATTCATTCAATTCTTGCGTATATTTAGTTTCAGGTTGTATTTGAAAATCGTTTTAATAGAAAAATAAATGATTTTTAATCAAATTAATGAAACGTTTTATTTTCCATACAAACAAAGAAAGGATTGAAAGAAACTCCTTTTTTTGAATTTTTTTTTATTTTTTTGTAATCGATAGTTTTTTATCTGGAAATTGTCGTTGTTTTTATAGAATATGATTTATCATAAATCATTCTGCAATGTTCAATGCAGAATTTTTACTGCCTTCATAGCAATAGAAATAATTTATGCTTTTTGGGTATGAAAATCATATTTTTAAAACAAAAATTTATGAATGAACTTCTAATAAAAGTATTCATTAATCTAACTTTTGTTTTTGATGATACATGAAGACATCTTCAAAACTGTTGATGTTTTGAAGGCAAATGAGTAATATCTCCATTTCAAATCCCTACGTTAAACCACAAGTATAAGCCTAGTCTATCGATGCTACATTAATGATCGTTCAGCTTTTTTTCACAATATATATTTTTAAGAATAAAGTTTAGAAACTGGTTCTGACATTTCTGTTCAGAAACCACTCTCGTTGACTTCGCTAAGGAAATTTCATAACAATAAATTTAAGCAATTGAATAATATATTTTGTCTTCAAATACAAATTTCAGGAAATTCTTTTGTCAATCTTTTGCTTCATCTTTCAAAATTGGATTTGTTTTTTTAAACATGTAATATAATTCAGATGAGCACTTTAAATAGTCTCTATAGATATTAGTTTGATTCTTTTTATGAGAATTCATATTTTAATTTTTATACTTTATCTATCGTTTGTTATAACATGCACAAGTGGTCTATATGCGAGTAAAAATAATATTTTTTTGTTATTTTTCTTCGAATAATTTTTGTCTGCTGTTCAAAAAAGTCTTAATACCAATTTTGCATTGTATTTAATGTGATGAACTTGCAAACTTTCACCCTATTTAATATATTTTTCACCTATTCCACCTAAAGATTCTTCCTATGTATCTTTATAATATATTTTTGAAGAAGTGACATTTTTCTCGAACATTGTGTAATGTCCCCCAATCTCATAATTTTACTTATTTTTACTCTATTACTACAATTTTTCTATTAGCATTTTCTTTTGAATTGTTTTATTCCTACTTTAGAAACTGTTATTTTGCTAATGCTATTGTTTTTTTTAAGAATTTAAGCTATAATTAGATATCTTTTTTTATGAATTTAGTTAAAGCTTTTAAACTATAAAATCTTCTAAATAGTTAAACTAATATTAAAACTTCTAAATATTTTAAGCAAACTAGCTTCTAAATAGTTAAATAACTTAAAAGCTAAAATTTCAGTAATTATAAGATTTCTTAAAACATGCGTTAATAGGAAATAGAGACAACTTTTCTAATAATAATAACTTTTCTAATAGAGATAACTATTATTATATTTAAAATTAAAAACTATCATTCCATACAATTTCTTAGAAAAGTCGTCTTTGCTTTGAAACATGTTCAAATTAGACGAGAATACTGTAAGGTAAAAATTTGAAAGTAATATAAATGTGAATTATTTTATTCACGTTGCTTAATTTTATTAAAAAGAAAATAATAAACTTAATGAAAAAAGAGTATCCCCTTTAAAATTTCAGGTATTATAGAATTTCTGAAAACATTTCATGAATAGGAAATAGAGATAATTGTTCATTTATTACAATATTTCCGTCATTATAAGAACAGATTGTGAAATATCCTAAAGTTCTACTACTCTCTTTTTTTGGATTTTAAAGATCATTTATCCACATTTCTTGAAATAATATGTCATTTCGATGTCAGGAAAACACAATTGGTCAATTAAAATATAAAAAAGTTTGAATTTTCGTCATTAATGTTTCAAGAGTTCTTCTGAAATTAGGTTTGATTGTCAGTGGAGTACAATTATTATCTTTCAATTCCTTAAATTATTGCGAACAATGGGCCATTAAGTAATCGTTTAAGCAAAAGAAAACATTCTGTTTTTCAAAGACTAGAATTATGGAAGAAAGAAATCAGTAATTACTTCAATATCGCTTCTCTATTCCCATCCACATTTCCAAGAATTATTCTTATTTAATATTTTTATATTTGTAAAAATGTTATTTATTTTTTCAGAAATGAAGAGATAATTAAATTTTGAATGTGAAGAAAATACAATGACAAACTCTATTCCATTTCTCTAAACATTTGTTCTGCATCACTTTACATGATACTTACAATGATTAATGAAATATTTCTTTATTGTTGGTATTATCCCTCAGTATCATTAAATATTTTAGAATAGTAACTTCTAAGATGCGAAGACAAGGATCCCCTCTCTCCTTTTCTTTAATGGAGAAAGTCCGCAACTAAAAGATAATTTTTTTTAAAAAAATGTATAGAATATTGAATTTAATCAATCAACTTTTTTCATTTTTAAATCATTTAAAAATATTTATTATTTTTCTCCATTGAACTAATGAAAATTTAACAAAATTAAATATGCACAAGAATATCATCCAATGGTTAATGATTAACATTATTAAAATTTAGATCTTAGGAATAAAATTAAGTAGTTTAAGGGTCTTTATTATCTGCATTCTTTAATCCTAAAGTTGTAAATATTCTTCTCTATATAATTTTCTACGTACATTAGTACTTTTTTTTCTATATTTTTTTCAAGATCTGTTTTTGCATAAACATACTTTTAATCTCTTTTTTTTTTAGTTTAGAAATTCATAAGGATATGAAATAACTATTTTCGATATTTTCTTATATTTAAAATATATAAATACATTTAAAATTTAGTCATTTTATTTTCTTAATATTTCTATAAGTTTACATTTATTTCAAAATTATAATATTTAAATATTACGTGGAAAAAAATCATTTATTTAATTATAATGCATTTGACTTTAAAGTAAATTCGGGAACAACAATTTGAATTTAATTTCGATATCTGCTGTTTGAACATTATTAAAATGTTAAGAAAGTCTCTATACTTTTATGGAATAATTCTAACGAAACATTTCTAACTATAATGATAGAAATGATAATAAAAATGCAGCATTTTTAAAAAATTTCGCATATAATTTATATATTTTACAATAGAAGTATATTTTTTATTGTTCCACAATTGTCACCTGTATTCACAGTTTTTCTGTTTTCTTTTCTTTTTTTTAAGTTTTAGTATCTTGCCTTTATCGCATAAAAGTTTTAGAAAATATTTTTAGTTTGATTTTTTTGTAAGTTACACAATTACCATTATAAATTTTAATTTCAAATTACAAAGAAAGCTATTTTTATTCGTTTTAGTTCCATAGATATATGCTGATTTTATAACAAAATCAGTAGTCGGGAATTGAGTCATTTATATCAATTATTTTATTCAAATATTTCAAGTCAAGGATATCAATTATTTTATTCAAATATGTCAATTATTTTATTCAAATATTTCATGTCAAGGATATCAATTATTTTATTCAAATATTTCAAATTCCAAAAGTTTTATTTTTTAATCATATATATATATATATATATATATATATATATATCCAAGCACATAAAAAACCAAACACACACATAATTTTACTTAATTACTTTTGGACCGTGGATATCATCATTAAAACTAAATATTTCAAAAAAAAATTAATGATTACTGAAGCCATTTATAGCAATGAACTGCTTCATTTTTTTTTATTTTGAATATCCAACGACAATTTTTTTTGATAGAAATGAAAAAAAAAAAAATAAAAACCCAATATAAAGCAATTAAACAATGATATTTTTAAAAAAATAAATCGCTGAAAAAACAGTTAAATATTTTATTTATTTCAAGCTTATGTAGCTTGTCACAGAAAATTTGAATTTTTGCTTAACAGGGATCTTTCATTGTTTCCTTCGACTACGTTTTATCGCAATGTAAAACAATAAAAGTGATAACACAGCAGAACTAGCTTTAATTTTGTAGCTTTGTTGCTTTGAAATATCTGGTAACTTCCATAAGGTTCTTTATAAAGAATGGCATCTATTGATTAAAAATACTTAGAAAAGAAATATTTGTACAAAAATTACCTCAAGCTAATTTTATTACTGCCAGAAAAGGTTTTTTTTTTTAAGTAAATGTTTTCATCTCGGGCCCTTCAGTTAAAAAAATTAATAAAAGAACATAAAAACTCTTATATATAATTAGAAGAAAGAAATATAAAAATAACTTTCAGCCCAACTCTTCAAAATGCCTTTTATATTCTTATTCTTGATCAGAAAATAAATATAGAAAAAAAAGAAGTTACTTATTCATATATTTATTTGTTTCCGAAATAAATCCAATTATTTCTTTTCACCCTTCTTTTTTATTCTCTTGGAAAATAATAATAATAAAATAATATATAAATCGATAAATGTATAAAAAATGTTTTTTTTTTCCTTTTCAGAAACACATACTCAAATAATTACATGAAAGTTAAAAAAAAATGCTGATTGGTGTTACTTTTTTATTTATATTCACATAGTTTTTTTCTCTCTTCAAGAACCATTTCTTAGAGAGAAACATATCTTCTAAAAATATGTTTTAATTCAGTAAAATAAAAAAAGAATATATTGATGATGCAGTGCATGAATTAGAGCATTTCTATGCAGAAAGAAACTATGGCTGAAGTGGATTGTATCAACTTCCGGAAATTTAATGTGTTAGCCGATAGATGGCGCTGTAATATTGCCAGTTGCGCATGCGTAATCAATGGTTTCGCATCAATATCCTCATTTCTGTAGAGTTATAAATTCCCCTTTTGTTGTATGATGGATGATTCCTCAGCATTAAGGGCAGTTATCCAATTTCTTCACGTATATGGAGAGAATGCTTTACGAATTTATTAAGGAAAGAGAAAAGCAAAGTAAGAGAAATTAAATAAAATGAAAGTCCGTCACATACCGATAGTGAGAGTGATGAAAGGGACGTGTCAAAAACTTGTCACGCCCTCAACTCACGTGCGTTGTGATCTGCTCATTCTTTATGTTACACTTATTATCATATTAGATCATGATGTTGTTTTTGGGATGAGATTTTTGACGTCACAAAAATTCGTAGGCGAAAAATAAACATTTTATTACCTGCACGAGCATCTCAAAACGTCAGCTTTTCAAAACGCGTTGCCATTGCATTTACAAACCCCCTTATTGTTTTTTAAAAAATAATTTAATGATTACAGCAAATAAAACCAAGAAAATGTCATTTTGAGCAGGTGATTACGTGAAAGGGAATAAATATGAAATGGGATATTTTTTTAAACAATCAATGCGAGACAGAGTTTTTTTTTAGTGTTTGCAATACTAAAGTGACTCATTCAAAGAAACAATCAAAATGAATAAAAATATAATTCAACTTGCACGAGCACGTGGTGCTAGGCCGTTCTAGAAATTATTCTCACTTGATACATTGAAATATGCATAGCAGATTTCATTTTCATTTTTCTTTTTCTTTATAATTTTATATATGTTGATTTGATTTAGAAAGCTTAAAAGAAAGATTTTGTTTGGTGCCTGAACGGATGATATTCCATGAATCGCATCAAATGGCTCCTACAAACTTTACCGACAATTGGGGTTAAAATTTTAATTAGAAACAAGACGTTATTATAGGCCTTTTAATCAAGCAACAAATCTTAATATATTCAGTGTACATTTGTTGTATTTATGTCTGTAAGTTTTTTATAAAAAGAATTAAAGTGACATGTATGATTTACTATCATTTCTGATTATATAAAATTTTAAGACTTGAGCGTTTTAAGGTATTAAAAAATTACTAAGGTTATTGAAATTGAAAAAGAAGACTTACATATTTATATTAATTGTAATTATTTAATAAAAATTAACTAAAATCATTTCTTTTCTTTTTTTAACATAAGTAGGAATTAATTTTTTTTAAAAAAAATGTCTGTTATATTACTTGTTTACTAAGAAAAGGTCTTCTATGGATGAATGAATGAAATGAATGAATGAAGTCCCCCTCATAAAAAGTGTTTGTGACATGTGCGAATTAAGAGGCAGACTTCTGCCCTCGGGTACTGAGGGGTCGATACACTCAGAAGCTAGTGGCCCTCCTTCCGTTATAAAGCGAAACACTAGAACAACAACAGAAATGTACGAGTGACGAAAAATTAAATATTCTTTTATCTAGTGTTTATAATATATGTTTCTAATTATAGTCCATCATTAAAAATAATTATTTTAACTAACCCTATTTTTTCCTAACATTTTATACGTATCCAGCATATTAAATATAGTAAAGAAATGTTATATACTCGCAATAAAATTGCTTGAAATTTTCTCAGTTTAAGTTATATAGAGAGAAGAATATTTACTCCTTGAATTGCTGGAATTAAATATATATATATCTACATATATATATATATAT
>JAOUZG010040073.1:1253490-1287005 GCA_026289955.1 Argiope argentata
ATATATATATATATATATATATATATATATATTTGAAGTGACAGAGCTTATGATATGTTATGAATTTCAGTTCAAGTTCCTCAATCGTTTTCCTTGAGCAAGAAACTTACTTCATCTTGAAACAGTTCAAACTACAGAAGTGTCTCGGAGCTAGATACAACCTTTTGACATTTGATATTAAAATTTAAAATATTGCTTTCATCTTTTTTTTTCATTTTGCTTACGATTACTTACAAATAATAACTATGCAATGTTTGATAACATACAATTAATTATTAATAATTCTTTTAATTAAAGTTATGATCTTATTCTGCATAAATTAAATATAGGAAATTGACATTCGACAGTAGGAAAAATTTAATTTAATTTCAATTGGTCTTTTATTTTTATTCTCGAAATATGAGGGCCAATTATCAAAAACTATTCTTCAGAAAGGAAAAAAAGAAAAGAAAAATGATAGTATTTAAAGGTTTTTTTCAGTCTTCTGAAAATAAAAAAAATTGCAAGATTATTTCGGTTTTATTGTATATTAATTAAATATGTGAATACGTAAATGAGATTCATAAAAAGGAGCATTTTTATTTTATAACACCATCTTTAAGAATTTTATAGGATAAAGTAAAGTTTTATTTTAAAAACTTCACTTATGGATTTATTCTGATTACGGCTCATATTTATGTTATATGTATCGTATACTCTGTATAACATTCTTATATATCTTCAATAATTGAACCAAACCTTTAAAGACAGTTCTATTTCTAAAAATATGAAGTACTTGCAAGAAGATTTATTAATATATCAACAGTTTCTTCTAATCTTACACGAATTCTTTATATCTATCTTTATATATATTATCTTTATATGTATTAATTTATGTTAAAACATAAATTTATATTATATATATATATTGAATTTTCTTATTTTAAATGGTCTTTTTATTTTAAATCTTTCAAATAAATTTTAATTTACTTATCTAAAATTTTAATAAGCAAAAAAATAATTTAATGGCAATAAAAGTTTGATGCTCTTTTTAATGAATACAAACACAAACCATTTGAAATAAATGGAGAGAAAGAAGAGAAAGCGTCACGACCTTTAAGAAGAAAAAACAATTCCTTAAATTTTAAAAGGGAATTTAATTTAATCTAAAAGAGAATTTTCAATATTTTATTGAAATTAATGGAATACATTCTAGTTAAGCAACATACTTCTAATCATTTATTGGCAAATAATTACCCTTAAATGTAATTAAATTTTTTTACTATATATGATTCTTTAAGAAATATACTCCCCACCCCTTAATTCCACAAAAAGGGCACCTTGGTATGAGAATGAGATTCTTCCGCCATGGTGGTTGGATCTCATCACCCTAAAGTGTACACTAATGGGTGGGGGTAGGCTCCTCTCATCGATGACGGAACTTTCTTCCTACCGTAAGGATTGTACCGTGGCCGGTGAGGGCTCAAGAGGACTCGAGCACAGTTACCGATATTGTTGTTGTTGCGGCGTTTTGTTCATTCAGTTATAGTGTTTAAATCTGTGTACCTCCGTGATGGGTTGTGGAGTCTGGCATGACTTCCCACCCATGAATATTTAATGATAAATTAAAACTCTATACAATAAAATATTCCTTAAATGTGTGTGTTTGATTTTTAATAAAAGACAAAAAAGAGGGATACATTCAAAAGAGATATAAATTGCCCATGAAATGGTTAATATAAGTTTGACGGCTATTTCGATGATATTTAAAACATCCAATTATGGACCGTACTTCGAATTCTGCTGACATGACATAAGTCCTGTTTTTGGAAAAAAATGCACACAGCTATATCCCCACGCTTCACCCCCAGAGAGATGAGAGACCTTATCACGCCTTTCTTGTCGTGATTTTTTTTTCTTGTTTGATGTGTTTCCAACTCCTTAAGGAATGTTAAGGGAATGACTTTACAAATAAATAATTTATCTTTCACTTAAAAGAAATACGAGTCTACGTGAAGGAAACTTTAATACAATCTATCCTTAGTGCATATATAAAATTTAGAATATAATGAATGAATTCTATAACTTCTAACGGAATTCGAAACACTCAATTGAAATTCATGATAAAATACGAATAATGTAAATAAAATATATAATTTTGTAGGGTTTTTTTTTGTATTAAGATATATATTTTTTGTATGCAATACAAAAGCTTAAAGCTGAAGTAAGAAACCTTTTGTCCTCTATTGAAATTCTCCACTTGTCAGAACTCAAAGCACTTTTCTGATAAATGATTTTACAATTGAATGGAGTATTAAAATTTCTTTTTGTAGGTTTGGAAGAGAATAGATTAATGGTTGGCATTCTTACTCTAGTGTGTCGTGCTTTTTGAATGATTTCTTCAAGAAACTTTTTGAGAATGCTGAAAAATTGATGTGTTATCAACAATTTGTTTATAAATGAAATACATGAATTATTTTCAAAATAATTTTATTGAAGAATCGCTGTATGTTTTCGGTGTTGGAATCAAAGCTCTGAAATTGTATACAAAACTCTATATTAAAACAAACTTTTTATCAGCAAAAGGGTTAATATATTATTTTTTCCAACAATAACAAAAAAGCAATACAAAATTGATCAGATCCTTCTCTTCATGAATTATGCTAATTTTAAACATTTATCTTATTAAATATTTATTTCAATTGATAAATATTTTTTATTGATCTAGTTTTATTCATATTCGAAAAGAGGAACAGAAAGCAGTCGAGATTTGGAATGTTAAACAGTTAGCGAGTCATACATCAAATATATAAGATATTTAATTCTTGCATACTCTTAATAAATTGGATAACTATTATATCTTTATATTTAATGGTTGAAAAAAGGTTCTTTCTAAATTATCCATAAAATTATCCGCGTAAATGACTTTTACAGTATGAAAAATTTTAATTCAAAAAATAAATTATAGTTTCATATTAAATACAATTCCTCAACTATTTATAAGACTTGTATAGTTATAGTTCTACTTAGCCTCATTCCTCAGTGGCAAGACACGTAACATTGAGTAACACAGAATAATTCTTAATAACATATAAAACAACATTCATAATTTTGCAAGTGTTTGTTGAATTATGAATTGTTCAACAGTTTTCACTCTCTTGGTTGCGCAAGCTATGATATAACCGCCAGCGTCCTGGCACTGAGGTAGGGCGTCTTCCCCGTGATCTGGGTGTACCTGGTTCGAGTCCCGGTTCGGCATGATTGTTCGTCTATGTTCTATCAGTAAGGTACGTGAGTGGGTCCTTTTGTAAAAAGGGGTAGGGCATTCGAATGCGTGATGAGTGAGTTGCTAAGTTGTATTCTTGACCCTAGTTGGCGCTACTTCAAATCAAGAGCCGCTCATTTTGGCTTAAAATCGCTGATGTATCAGCTAGCTTGTCCGTGGCAAGTGCCATTAGAAACAACAAAAATATATATCATTATGTTCCTTAAAATGCTTCCATTAATGGCATGTTGCTTGTAATATTTCGTATATTATATTTATATTAGATTGTATATTACAATCTACTATAAAAAGTAGCATTCTTTAAAAAAATTCACAAGAAATTACTTAATATATCGGTTACCTCGTAATTCCTCTAACAAGTTCACGCCATTCATCAAACTACTACAAAAGCCCCGATAACTAAGAATCGAACAAATCGTTAGCCAAATTGCTCTTATCTCCAAAGTATGGGCCCTTGGAAGAAAGAGAGGCAACTTATCATATTTGCTTTTATCTGAACACTGCGTAATTTATTACATTTATTAATCATGGAACCTTTTTCATCCAACATCCCGCGAGAGACGCGAAGAATGATTTTATATCGGTATTAGAAATGCGACATTTCGGTAGATAGCTCCATAATTACCTATTGATCTTCCGAGAAAGGTAGTTCTGAATGAGGGTAATTCTCCCTTTGGGTAATTTTGGCGAGAAAGAGGTAATATTAGATGGTATCATTTAACATTAGTCCATGGTCCGATCTGCGTCAGTCATGAGTGGTATGATGGGTGTTGAATTACCAACAAAAAAAAATGTTAAAATTAATCGCCAATTCAAGAGCATATCGTTTCTTTCATTTCTGTTTAATACCAAGAAGGGGAAAACATCATGTAAAGCAGTGAAATGTTTTATTTCAATTTTTTTTCAGTTTGATAGATGAAGCTCCACGGACTTTTTCAGTTTCTACTATTAGCTCACACACAAATTCTTAATAAAAGGCTTTGATTCGATTTTAATTTTGTTCAAGAAAAAACTTTTATTTTAAAAATAGACATTTAAAATCCCTTAAAGAATCTTGTAAGCTTGTGTAGATCAATAAAAAGGGAATTTGATTTTCAGTAACAGCTTCCCTGGAGATGGGATTGAAATATTTAATAGACATGCATAAATACCGTTTCTAAATCAATCTAAAAAATCCAAAATCAAACCAGTTTAAATGAAAGCCAAAGAGGTATCTACAAAATAATTTCTAATGTTTTTTTTAAGTATCTAATTCATAAGCATTATCTAAAAATTGCTTTTTATAAACAGAAAAAAGGGATTTGCAGGTGACTATCGATAAAGTTAGATTTTAATAGAAATAAACAAAAATAAATGACACCAATTTTTTTATTATAAGTTAATGTTTAATACATAAACTCAGATTCACATTCGAAATAAAGTTTAATTGAATGTTTAAAATCGCATTAAAAGACTTTATCTTTATTAACATATTGAAGACGAAATGAAATAATTCACAATTAAAATCTTAAAATTGCACCAATAATCAGAGAGATAAATTTATTACGATACTGCTTTTGTAAAATGTTGCAATCGTTAATATATGCACAAAACTGATATTAACAAGTCAAAAGAGTAAGTACTCTTCAGCGTCAACACATTAATGGATGCAATCTCTTATGAAACAGGAATTAAAGAACAATTACAATTTATGAATTTACATTCTATTAGGCTTAAAATGGTTTTAATTGAATGAAAAAACATATTCAAACAAGGAATTCACATACACGACAAGAATTGCAAGTTTTTTTTAAGGATATATTGCTACAAAGGCACAATCCATGTCAACGCTACAAAACAATGACCGTTGCATACTATGACAAGAAACTTTTCAACAGGAAAATATTATTTCATTGTATAGAACAAAAGATGTAATAAATACTTTTAGATTACCGTATTACACTTCAGCCTCGAATTTCTTGAATAAAGAACTATTAAGAATAATTTTAAACCGATTTAAATTTTCTAATCGTATACTATTGCTTAAGCAAGTGAACAGAAATTGTATAAATATTTCAAAGTAGAAAGCAAATTTACTCTGTTTTACAAATGAAATGCTCCAGTATTACAGAAAATAATCAGTTAAAAAGTTAATAATAAACAAGAATTATTTTAAAGGGGTAGATTCAAATTTAATTCTCATGTAGAATATTTAACCTGTACAAATAGCAAATAAATTCTACTTTTTAAAAAGTCATTTGCTTTAAAAAATTAGGCGAATTTTAGTCGTTTTAAATAATTCAGCTGTATTTATTTAAAATGCTTTATTTTAGGGTTTGTGCCATTAAAAATCCATTCCAAGTCATTTACTTCTCTATTCAGTATATTAACAAAAAAATTACTTTCTTGAATAAAGTGCATATCTACGGAATAAATATTTAAGATATTATATTTCACTAAAACTGCACAATGTAGATCGAACCTTGTATTTAAAGAATGCTCAATTAAAAAAAATAAAACTTGAACAGCTTTTACTTGAAAGCATATGCGTATTTAGATGGAACGGTATATCGATTTGAAATTTAAAATTGAAAAAAATGTGCTTTCTAGAAATAGTCTAATATTGAATACTAGAGAAACAGGAAAAACTAACTAAATTCAAATTTATATCATGATTCGATTTATTTGTAACAAAATAAACTATTGCAATAAGTGACGAAACTTTTTGAAATAATTTAAAGTACAATGTTATAAAATCATACAATTAAATGTAATTTCATATATATGTGTATACATAGAATATATAAAACACAATAGAATACATAAAACAATCAGAAATGTATATCCAATACATATGATAACCTTTACTGAATAATAAATCAACGAAGCTAAATAAATGTAAAGATAAGTCTGCAACTTTTAATCATTAAAATATTGATAACACTGACATGCACGATCCCCCACTGGTGGTAAGGTTCGATTCCAACAGGTTAAAACAAAGTATTATAATTTTTTTCCAGTTCATCAAATGTTATGATACAAATTGCATATGGAAATAAATTCAGCATTTCTAACAAACGAAACCATTTTACAATGGAATGCTTATTTTTTAGAATATTACAGCATAAATCAAGTCAAAAAAGTAAAAAAAAAATCCCAATTTTTCATTTTATAAAAATCATAATTATTTAGGGTGGGTGATGTACCAAATAAGAAAGAAACTTTGAATATATTGTACAGCGAAGTAAATACAGAGTATATAATATTTATTTGTATATATTAGCATATGGTAGAATAAGCGGGATAAGAGATAATGACCCAACTAGACATGTAACCGCCTAAAATTCTACGTTTTTGTTAAGGTTATTGTCAGACAATAATAGCGAGTTTAGATGCTAATGCATATGGGAAAAAGGAAAGCTTGAAGTAACTTCTGAAATTTAATTTGGACATTTCCATCCAAGCAAGATTCATCTGACATTAACTGTATACAGCTAGGTAAGCAGGATAGAGTCAATATAAGCATTTAAAAAGGTTAATATAGTAATCGTTTAAAATACCTGCTTGAGTCAAGTAAACTGCAATCCTTTGAATTCATATTGCTCCACGGGATCCTTATACACGATGCATCTATTGGAGGTTTATATCCGATTATTAAAAGGATTCCGAGTAGTTTGAAAAAATTTCATTTTCCCGCATTATTCTAAGAAATTAAATGATCTGTATAGAGTTTATCCTTAACTATATAATTTTTCTACGGTTAAAAAAAATCAACTACTTCGTTATTGTAATAAAGCCAACAAAGACATACTACTTAGAATAAAATTGGTATTTCTACACTAAAGCATCATGGTTTTGGAATTGTTTTTTCTAAATTTGCGCGATGGAGTCGTGCCCAATTCATGTATTTGAGTATATAAGAAAAGGACTGCAATTTGCAAAGTTAAGTTTCGATTACTGTAATGAGAGTGGGATTTACGAATCTGAAGCAAAGAATTCGTATATTGCTTCATTATGCACGATTATACAAAAAAAATGTCGAGGATTTTCATTTTGAGATAAGCTGAAGAATTCTTTCACATCTCGAGAAGAAATGCCTAACACCATTCTACATTCTTCAAGCAGACTTATTTTTTCTGATATTTTGAGATTTTTAGGCATACATTTATATGGATATACAAAAAAATTCATTTTTATTCCAAAAGTCCTTAAATTTAAAGATTATGCACCTGCCTAAATTTTTACCGATCCTAGCGATGCCAAATACTAAAAAGAAATTTATCTCTAGTATAAATAGACTTGTTCTCTGCAAATTTATTGTTTCCTTATTGATGGCATTTTCATATGTCGATTCTCTTTTCAATGGTATAATTGACGAGAAATTGGACAGATTCCACTGTATTATGATAACTTTCCAAAAAAAGTAGAAAAACATTTGATAGAAGAATGCATATGTTGTTAAAGTTGTATAAAAAAGAAACTACCAATCATTAACAAGAATGAACAAGAGCAAAATTGGAACATTAATGAAGCCACTTATAAATGCAAATTCAAGCTCAATGTTTTTACTCAATGAGTATAGAAATAAAAATATTCAACATTCGAAGATTAAAGAATATAAGACGATTCCAGCTAAGAACAAACTTTTGTAAGAGTAGTTCAAGACATTTTTCAGAATACATGTTTGTTGTATGCAGTGATTCAACGAACATATTTAGCTTTAAATATTTGCAAAAGTGTGGGTTAACCATACTTTTCCAAGACTTGTAATAAAATTATGTTAAAAAATTCGCCGTCTCCTTTACCTAATGTCAAGTTATACATAAAATAAGTAAAAAATTAAGATGCTGAATTATAACAAGCATTTTCAATTTAGATAATAGTATCTCGCTTTATTCCAAAATTTATTTTTAAGCATAGTTGAATGAAGGAAAGAATTTAAAAAAGCGAGTTAAGAAATATTTAAGCTAACAATTACAAAAGAATTTTAATCAACTGTACACTTCTTACAATGCAATAAAAACTTTCAAAGATTGGTATTATTAAAATGTATAAAAATTAAGCTCTCAATTGAAAATTAGTTCCTTATAGGAATAGGCATGAAAATACATATACATATTGATCATTTTTAGTTAAAATGTACTCATGTATAGAATCACCCAACATTACAGTGCTCAGTTGAACATTTTGCATAAGTTTATGCATAGACCAACATCAAGCAGTTTAACTTGTATAAACAAATGTCAGGAAATTTAAGTACAATAATATTTAACGTTTAATTCAATATAACAAGATTCATACATATTATTCCAAATATTTAAACACTAACATTTTGTATACAAATACTAATGTACAGAAAACTTTGAACCAAAATCAACACGATTAAATATGAACCAGCACGTAAATTATCAAATAAAACAAAATTACTAAATCTTTTGAGAATACATGCTGTAATGGAGCAGTTCAACTGTAAGAAGTCCGATTTGAAAATTATAAGCATTTTAATTGGATTTCCAGAAGAACCAATTACTTTTGCGCCACTTGTAAATAAATTATTCATAATTTTAAAAATATTTCAATTAGCTGAAATTTACTTGATGAAAATTCAATGCAAATTGAGAAATTTTACAGAATAAGATCATTAACAACAAATAAATTGGATAAGTGATAAAAATGAATTCTACGAATTTATTGCTTTATAATATTCTTTTACTGAAAATTAGTTCAAGAATCATACTTTTCGAGGATACTTTTAGTACATTAAATTTTAGAGCTTTTAATGTACTTGCGCTTTTTCCCGGAATCGGGAATATGTGCATTTCATGAATATTTTTAAGCCATTCAAGCAGAGTGAAATGTGAGAGCGTATCATTCAATTTGTATACTCGGTAATTATCCTTTAATACAGGTCTTTGATAATTTCATAGTGGACTTCATTTTAGTTATTTAAAACAATTTTAACTTAGCCTAAATAGTGCACTGTCCGTATTCTTAATCATTTTTTTCAGTTTCATTTAATATATAGTTTTTCTAAACTGCATATGTAAAGAAAGTTTCTTAATTATAAACTAGATGCCCATCTCAATTTGGACAATGACTAATATCCGATTTTAAAAAGGGGAACGTTTTTAGAATAATTTTTCTGTAATTTAGGCCTTTGAAATGAATTTGAGTTCATAAATATTTAGAAAAATATTGTAACATTTTGAAAGTTCCGACTGACGGTTTCCTATTTCAAATCAATATACAACTCTTTCAATCCATATTAAAATTCAAAGTTGTATATTTGAAAGTATGAGTGAACCGAAAGAGCAGTTGAATTATCAAGATATATTGCAGTTCTGAATATTTAAATTAAAGTGTGTTAAATTACATACACCAGAAGTAGTTTGAAAATTAAACATAATTTCTAAAAAAATCGAATGAAATAATTTTTTTAAAAAATACGAGTTTAACTTTCAAAGGCATATATACTCTAGAGTATGTCTTTTAATTTAAAGAGCTAACATTAATCTAAAAAAAGATATTCACCCGGACCTCCTGCACCAAATCCGTTTCTCTGCTAAACGCTGTCACATGTATTCCTTCCCCTGCACATCGTGGCCAGATTAGAATATATTCGATTCCAAACTTGGGTCCTCGACTCCCCTCGTTTTAACTACATCATAAACAATTTTAACCTAGACAAACACATTTTATTTAAAACTGCCTGTCTCCCAGCGGATAATTCTTTTTAGAAATTCCATCCCGGAGGCGAATTACAACATATATGCGGGTAGATCCAAGATGGAGGAAAATGCAGGCTTTGCCATATGTATTTTTAAAGTGAATGATTATTTTACAATTTTTACTTTTAAATTAAATGCTTTTGAACTCTGTCTTTCATGCAGAACTGGCAGCAATAAATTATACGACCAGCTGAGTTGTCGGTGAGAACTCCACAGCTAATATTTACATGCTGGTCCGAAGAGGAAGTCACTCTCCTGGTGATAAACGAAATCCAGTTTGGATTCGATGTTCCTGATATCAACATGTTCCTACATCAATCTTTTCCGGTTTGGACCCTACAATCCATCAAAGCTCAAAGCTAGGCCAGGAGATATCGGCTGATCCTCGAACAACAACTTGAACGTGAAATCGCCACAGATAGAAATTCGACTGATTTAGCGACTACCACGAGAATTGATGCCTCCCCTATTCCTCTTGGTTCCCGGCGAAAGAACCCCTGCGGCAGCCAGAAATCTAAGTCCGAGGAACCGTCATCAGGCCAAGAGTTCCACTCCAACCTCAAATGACATCTCTGATCCCGAGCCTTCGAGTTCCCTTCTTCAAATGATCATTCCATCTACATTCCAGAGCCCGAAGTGCTCTCGATGTCAGTGGCTTCAGAGATCCAAGATGAAATTGACGAGATAACGGCGATTGCTAATGATATCCAAGAGATGAATGTGACGCTGTCCCAGAACCTTAATACTTAACCCTCTCTACTCGACTTTTTGAGAAAACAACTTCCTGGGTTTACGGATGAGGACTCAGGGATGATCTAGATAAGTTATTCCAGATGGGTCAAGATTCCGAATATTTTTGAGTCTTTTCATCAATATGGTCCGATTTTAAGAGCAACTTCGATAAGGAGAGTTTTATAAAGCCAGTCTCGTATACTAAATGATATTCCCAGATGTGACTACCACTGTCAGACCATCCTCTAGAGTTGCACCAAACGCTCCGAGAGCTATATCCAACCATAGGAGACGGCCGGAATTTGCCATGGCGCAGAAGAGTTTCCGTAGGAATCCACGTCGCTACGCAGAAAGCCTGCTTTGTCCATCTAGTCAAGACCCTGGCAACAGATTTAATGAATATTTCCGTACGTTCCGGGAGAGCGTGATGACCGTTCCGAGAGGCTACGAGTATCAAGACGATCCTGCATATCTCAACTCAGAGCAAAATATGTACCGCTGATGTACCCTGTCACGGTAGACTAACTCAAATGTTCTCTACCGAGAAACAATTACGCTCCTGTTCCGGACTGGACATCTGTCAAATTTTTGAAGGCTCTGCTACGTCTAGACCTCGTGAAGCTCACCAATTAGTTTGTCTTTTCCACACGCCTTTCAGAACGGTGCCATCTCTCAAGAACGGTGTTCTTGCCAAAAAAGGAAGAAGCTAACGCCTCTGGAGACTTCCGGCCTATTTCTTTGACTCCCATATACGCTCGCACGTGTTGAAGGATTCTTGCACGATGCCTGCAATCAACGACTGGATTCTTGCATTGCCTAGAATACGTTTTTGCTCGACTTTGTTCTGCAGCATGCCTCCAAGCGGGTGAAACAGACTTTCATTGCCTCCCTCGACCTGCGGAAGGCGTTTGACTCGGTCAACCATCAAGGCGTCATTCGAGCACCCGAAAAACGAAATATTGATCCTCCTTTTACGCCTCTCATTAAAAACCAGTATGCTGCATCCAATACCTCCATTTCCAGATCATCGGTTCCATCCAACATGAAGTTAGGCAGGGATGTCCATTATCTCCAATTCTTCTCACCCCCCCCCTGGATGGTGTCGTAGAAATTATCAAGAGCGAGCCTGTTTCCTCGGATGGCGTCCAACTCAACTTGGCTGCGTACGCCAAATACATCACCCTATTTGCTTCGACTGCCCCTGGCCTCCAACATCTTCTGGATAGGGCAAGTCAACTACTTTCTCATTTAAACCTAAATATAAACTCTCAGAAATCTTTCACTATTTCTCTTTTGTAAGATTCAGAAAATAAGAATAAAATAGCATCTAATACCTTCTCTGTTTGGCCTCCCCCTTCCGGTACTCAAAATTTCTGATATCGTTAAATCACTGGGAGTCTATTTCTCGGCAAAAGCGCTCTTGGCAGCGGACTCTGCTCCAGTCTTCACCCAATATTTAAATATCCTAAAATCAGCACCTTTAAAACCACAGCAGAATCTTTTCATTCTTTTTACAAATGTCTTATCTAAGCTCTTTCACCAACTGATTTCGAGCTCCGTTGGTGCAGGGAGACTGTCTAAACTCGACTCTTCCATCCGTGCATTCGTCAGGGGGATACTTTTTCTCCCTGCCGATTGCCCCAACGCCTACCTATATTCGTCTGTAGTGGATGGTGGGCTTGGTGTGCCATGTCTTCGGGTCGTGGTTCCCTCTAGGCGGCTCTCTAGGCTGGGCCACCTTCGGATGGTCTAGTCTGGGAGTGGCCTTGGGGTTCCGCCGGGACGTACTTTGCAGTGCTTGGAGGATAGGGTGAAGAGCATCCACATCTCTTCTGAAACCCGCTCCTATCATTCCAATAACCTATATCGGTCGGTTGATAGGGCACCACGTTGTGGTAGTCGCGCGTGCCTCATCAGCATGACTGGGTAAAAAACCCTACCAAATTTCTTTCCGGGAGTGTCTATATAAACTTTATCAAAACTAGGATTAACTGCTTGCCCACAGCGTCCAGATGTGACAGGGGCCGACCTAGAAAAGACCGAATATGTCGTGCCGGGTGTAACAGACGAGAGACACTCAACCATATATCTCAATGGTACTCCAGAACTCACAAGAAACCCATCGGCAGACAACGTTATACATGCCTACATGGTACAAGCACTGTCAAGAAGAAAATTCGAAAATTCGATTCCACTCATTTCGAATTCGAAGAAAATTCGAAAATTCTTGAAATTCGAAGCGTTTCAGGAACTTATCTATGAGGCTCCCACTGGCAAGCGGAAGCCGAATGTCGTCGCCACCGTGGGAGATAGAATTTATGTAATTGATGTCCAGTTGGTCGGTGACCCGATGGGCCTTGCCAGGGCCCACCAACGTAAAAAGCGATACTACTCTGAGAATCCCACCTTGGCGAGAGATCTCCTACTTCAACATCACATAAATGAAATCTTTTTCTCAAGCCTTACCATCAACTACAGAGGTGTGTGTGGTTCGAACAATCCAATACTGACTTAGTGATCGTTGGAAAATGGTATGCATACAAGATATACCTATTATCTACACGAGAGCCTTGATCGGGACTTTTGCCTCCTTCACCATGTTCTGCAAATCGACCCAGAGATTCAGTACCAGGTCTTGACGCCCCTTCCTGGTATGCCTGCCCTTCAACAACAATTAAATAAAACCTTGAGTCCGTTTACCTGCAAGAACTCTGTTGTGCTGACTTCTATGCTGTGTTCTGTTTTTCTAATTTTCAGTTGTGCTGTCGGGTGTTCAATTCTACGGTTTGTGGTTATCCATTTAAATACCGATAATGTATTCTTTTGTTTTAACCAAATAAAAGGATTTTAATAGGGATTTGGCTCCTCCCATCGATGATGGGATGCACTTCCTACAGAAAGTACTGTACCCTTGCCAGTGATGGGCAGTAGGACTCAACCACAGCTCCCACCAGTGTTGATATGGTTCAGTCATTCAGCCTTAGCTGTTTAAAACTGTGTGCCTTCGGGAGGCTGGAGAATTAAGATACGACTTTCATGGATGCTTTATCGTGAAATATGAATATGCAGAAACTGAATATATATTCAAATAAAATTGCCATTTTTTATTTCAATGCTCTGATATGCGAGATGCTCTAGTTATTAAAATGACAGACTTTTTAATCTAAAATATGGTTCATCTGTTCTGTAATCAAATTTTTTAGAATGTCTTCATTAATTACGAGTATGATGGAGAAATTCTACAATACGATTTCGCTGCATTTACATAATTTAGCATTTTTAAATAAATGTTGTATTGAAAGTCTCATTAAATTTGGGTATATACTCTATTTGTACTTTTGTTTTGCAAACTCTGTGATTTATTTTAAAACTAATAACGAGACTGATACAGAAATTCGATTTCTGATCATTATTCTATTCCTGATCGTAAGCCTATTTTTCCAGCATGTGCATATTTACAGAGCATCTTGGAGTATAAGCTACAGTTATGAATGTTATGATCATAGAAATAAAAAGTTGTGAACTTGCTCCAAAAATACTAAATAATATCCAAACTTAATAGAATTAGTTTAAATGAAAGATATATCACCCATGACAAGCCAGTCTTCCTATTATTTACAAAGCTTTGATGCACCAACTTTTGAGAGATGAGAGAATTTTCCAACTGGAAATCCCTAGCCTTGGGCAAACAGGAAGTTTGTAGACTTCAGGAAAAGTTCTTTTAAGAGTCAGACTCTGGTTTTTTTTTCCAGTTTTAGATAATCTTTGAAGCATCCGCAGCTGCAAGTGAAGCACATCTCATTCTTTTATATCCTGAAAAGAAAACTGTTCCTTTAAGATACAAGAGTCAGAACAAAGATTATAAATCAATGAAATGTGAATTAAAAAGATACAATTTGGATAGTTATCCAATATAAAAACAGGTTTAAAAACCGGTTTTACGATTTTTTATCTGTTAATTTCTAAATTTTTTGAATACGAATTTCAAGCCATTATATAATGATTTTAATTCTACATACTAATATTCATCATTGTACATTTTAATATTATAGTACCATTGCTTAAGTAATGATTAGTATTTCAATGACAAAAGAATGAAGCAATATGGATAGTTAACCACTTATAAGTTAATTTCTTTATTATCTAATAAGATGAAACCTATTTTGGGAATATTTTCTTATTTTAATTCAAATTGAAGTCCATCGAATACTTGACTTATCTACGTATTCGAAGTCATTTTACTATAGAATTATAATTATGAAGGGTTTATATTTTGTTTACAACTCAAAATTCGATAAATCGATGCACGAAAGGCATACGGGCAAAACAGTCAAGTGGTTAATAAGCGGATTGCATGGAATTCCGGCTTATAAAAGCATTGCATATGCTCAAGAATTTAAATTTCTTCTTTTGAGCACATATTAATGCAGTTTGAAAGTAAATCGATATCAACTGCAGTTTAAGAAGAATAAAACGACAGCTGCATGATATACATTGAGTAATTTTCATTAGAATTACTTAGAAGCAAGTTGCGGATTAAATTAAAGCTGACCTCGATAGTCTGTAAACAATTCTAAAGTTCGGTTCAGTGTTGCAAGCAAACGGCTTGGGAAAGAAAAGAGATCATATCAATAACACAAACATTTATTTGAGACACGTACACACACATGACGACACAATAAAAATATTCAAGTTTAACTGCTTTTAAACTTTCAAAAAGGAGAATCTAAAAAGGAACTTATAGTTCCGCGAAAGTTTGGCTGTTTTCGCCATCGAAGTCTAAAACGAAATTCTCTCGTTCTCAGGTGAGGAGTTCAATTTTTATACTGGCGAGAGCGCCATCTATAGGCTGTTTCTAAATTTTCCACAAGTCATTTCATTTTATAATATCTAAAAAAAACTTAACTACTTTATTCAGACTGATGAACTAGGAATTTTTTGAATCTATTCAAGAAGTCGATTCTGATTTTTGATAATCAAACTAAAGTGGATTTGTAGAGCACTTCTTTAACAACCTTTAGCCAGAACTAAATAAAACAATCGTATTGCATAAGTTCAGTTGCTAAATCAAATTTAAATTTTTAAAAACAATTCTTATTCAGTTGTGCAATTTTCTTCAAAACCTATACATAAAAAATTTATCTAAGTTAACAAATGATTCAGAATTTTTAAATTTAATTCTTTAATTCTAAATTTTGGATTTACCGTTAATGCCATGCGATCTTGAGCAAGAGGCTAATCCTTATTTTATTTAATAATTCAAAGCGTATTCATCCACTTTTAATAGGCTTAACTCAAGACCAACTTTCTATTCTATTAATATTTTAATTATTTTTCTTAAATAGGCAATGTTGGATATTTTACAATACTTACATTCTTCAGTCGAATTTTCAAATCCTCTAACGCAACTCTTTGTTTGCCGAGTTGCAAGAACAAAAATTGCTTTTTCTATATTATACATAATTTGGCTGTATTCTCACTTGAGACCAGAGAAAATTCTTTCCGTATTCGTCAAATTTCAAAATCCTTAAGAGATTCGCACTTTACGATGTTTTTCAGTACAATAAGAATGGTGGATAATTGATCAACCTGTAAAAATATTTGAGCGGGATGATATCTGCATTTTCAAAAGAAAATATTTAAAAAAGCGCACATTTCTCTAAAATATGAAGTAATGGCAATTTGGGTTTCTTGTACATAGGCAAAAACTAATAAAAATGAACTATGAGACACAAACAGATTTCTATATAAAAAAGTATAAGTTGTATGAAAAAAGACATTTGAATTTAAATTTGATTTATTGTATATTAATAACACATCATTTGCCGCATTTAAGAAAGGAAATATCATCTTACAATTTGACGCAAGTTTTTTTAATTGTCTTTCACAATATTAGACGAGATTAGTCCAGCAAAAATTATTGTTCTTAATTAGGTTTGAAATTTTACTATTCGAACAAGAAAATTCGCTATTAAAATTTCGAATTAAGAATTTGGTTAGTAAGTTGTCATTGCAAAATATCTATAGAGTGGCCCTCGAGGTAAATTTCCAAGCAAATAAAAAATCCATTTTTTAAAAAAATAACTAGTGCAAAACTATTGCGTTGGATTAGGAGCAATTTATTTCATTTGTTTATAAACTTCTATTGTATATAGAAGAGCTTGAATTATATGGTTCAAAGATTAAGTAATGCATTGTGCTCTAAGATACGGTTTTAAAAATATGAATTTAGAATCTGAAATCATCGAAGAGGGAACTCTGTTAATGATATTTATTTTTAAAACACAAGTGACAATCTTTAATGACAAGCTTTTTAAAAATCAACTCATTTCAAATTAATAAATAAACAGGGGAACGTTTTATGACATTCGATCTCTAAAGTCCAATTATCCAAAAATGAAGAAGCATCTCAATAGAAAAACGTTCACATATGTATACTAGGATTCCGATTTTGTTAAAAAAATAAGCTTAAAACATAACTTACCACTTGGAAATTATGAAGAAAAGTCGCAGTTTTGTTTGATACTTGGAAATAATGAAACTCTAGGTAACGGTACAATGCTTGAATAATTTTTAATAAATATGTTTTAATATTTAACGAAATTAATCTGAATCTAAAAGTAAGCCAAACGTGTACATTAGAAATAAAGACTAGTTCATTTCACTTTTTTTCAAATTTCCAGATTTTTCTTGTTTTGAAAAGTGAAGGGGTAAGAAAGATGAGTATACCATGCTCCTCGTTGAAATCAATTGGTCAAAGTTTTCTTCCAATTATAAAACCTCTATTTTTTGAACTGTAACATTTCTAATAAGGAACAAATCTTTTTCCAACTTTAAATTTCTTTGAATAAATACTTCCCCGTCTAAATACCAACTCAGCCAGAAAACACTTCCTCAACCATTCCTTATTGTTATTATAGACAACAAGTAATTTTAAACAGTTTAACATATTTGACTTTTATAATGTCAGAACATATTTTTGGAATAAGGTTTTTGGAGTCAACGAAAATCCGTAGGCGAAAAATAAATTTTATTATCTGCATGAGCATCTCAAAAAAATCAGCTTTTAATAATGCGTTGCCATTGTATTTACAAAAGCTGATTAAAAAATAAGTTAATGGCTACAACAAATAAAACCTAGAAACTTAATTCTAAAAGTATTTTAATCTTGCTCCATAAGCCACCTAAAAATAACATATACAACACAGAACTGTTTTTGATCTCTTATTTGATGGAAACATTTATAAACATATGAAACTCAACTTATAGGTACGACAGGGATAGAGATGCTTTAATTGAATTTGAACATCTAAACAATCTAGAATACTCGGCCCATCACACTGTATTCGATTTAAATAAATTAATATAACGATTTCGAAGATAACGAAAATGCTCACAAATAAAAGATGTTCTTTAAATATAAAGATAACGCGTTTAAAATTAGGATTTTCTTACCGATTTCAATTTTTAAAATATGAAAGAAAATTTTAATATAACTAATATCTCTACTCTAAGAAACTTCGACACTTATTTGGGGACCAACTTCAATAGAATAGGGCTTCAATACGAAACGCATCAAATTTTACGCCTATATAATTATAAATTTATTGAATTTACGTTTAAAACAAAATGGTATAAAATTTAAAATACTTTTAAGTATTTTAAATACTGAAATATCAACTCTGTCAGGTGCTTTGACTTGATCAAATTACAATGAAAAACATTTAATGGAATGAAAGAAAACAGCAAGATTCCAAATGCATTTTAAAATATTTCAAAATACTGAACATAATGATTAGAAATTTGATACACTTTAATTTGAATAAGACTTAAGCAAAAGCGTAAATTTTGTTTAATGTATTCATAATATACAGTTTGAAAACATTAGGGTTATTTAGGATAGAATAAGTTTTAAATCC
Source organism: Argiope argentata (assembly GCA_026289955.1). Lineage (NCBI taxonomy): Eukaryota > Metazoa > Arthropoda > Arachnida > Araneae > Araneidae > Argiope > Argiope argentata. Next base: position 1,272,114 of record JAOUZG010040073.1, read on the forward strand.
CTACGAGATGACGAGGACGATTCTGGATCTAGTATCCCATACCCAAACTTCCGCACCTCACCAACGGAAGCGCATTTTGTCCTCAGCGCCAGATTTATGATGTTCCAGCCACATGACGTTATTTTGTGGGATCAATTTTCAAATATGATTCTCTAAAATAAAGCTTACACTTCTGAAACCTAGGCCTTGTCATTAGACAACATTGCGTAGCACGAAATTTAGATTATCCTGAATATTATCCAATATTTTCACTAGATATATAGAAGTAGTCAATTTATTTTGTCTATGATAATTCGGCCCTGTTTAGTAGCAATAGTAGTTTAGTATAAATATAAAAACTGAAAGTTAAAATAGTCATTAGTGTTCCCCCGAGTTTGGCGCCAATATGGCAACCCAACACAACGCTTTTGTAGTAACCCTAAGGATTTTTTTGTTTACTTCTTCCTACAATGGTTGAGTAGCACATTATCTTCAATTCTTTAATAAATTTCCAATAAATACAATTTTTTAATAAATCCATTCTTTTTGGTCTTTGTCTTTATCAATTATTTACTGTTTATGTTATTCATACAGTCCTTATGTTCAATGTGCTAGCGAAGCTACTAGTTTCCCGCTCCCGTGGCTAGCGAAGCCGTAGGTTTTTTTTTTAATGTTAAAAAAAATTCTTCCCGGTGCCTCCGACATCTGTTAAAGGCACCGGGTCTTAAAAAAATGCTTATCGGTAAAAAATATATACAATTATATTGCGAAAAGTGGTAACCGTAACTATCCCATAGCAGTGTTTACTTTTTCTACCATCTATATTGGCGACTTGGCGTGGCAAGGAGCACACTAAACGTAACTTCTACCAAAATCAAAAATCCTATAGTACATTCTATTCAAATGTCAGAAGAATCAATGTATTTTAATTTATAATTAATGTTCAGAAGTACATATCTTTGTTGCTAAATTCAACATTTTACAACCCTTATGTTAACAATTTATTTTCGTTTACTAATTTTTAACGGAAAGTATTTACCACAAATAGACTAGTATAGAATGTAAATGTTTTAAAGAAATTAACTGATAATTATCAATTCGGCAGTTATATTTCGACTATTCAATCAAAAGAAATGCATTAAATAGAAATACGGGAAAATAGAAATTTTTCCAATTGTATAAATAGGAAATATAAAATACAGGTTATGAAATTTTATCTTTGTAAGCATGTAATAAACTAGAAGCATCTAAATAACATTAAAATTACTCAAAAACAATTACTTCAAAGAAATATAAACATCTGAAAAACTTACTATGTTGAGATACGCACAAAGCATGTTGGAGTGACATTGAAATCAGTTCTTTTACAGATACATCACAGAGCTATTTGTTGCCAACATGATATAAATTGAACTAAGGAATGACAATCCATTCATAAGCAATTGTTTTCCTCACAAGTTGCATTGCACTTCACACTTCCATTTATCTCGAATCAATTTGGAGATTCTTATATGAATGAATGGATAGATGGATGGATGGCGGTGTGTTCTCTGGCGCATCATCCAGAAGCATTCTTCTTTGCTTTTGCCGGGTTAAACAAAAGTCACGAATATCACAAAATGAGATTCTCATACCATATATATTTTCCCAAAAACATTTAAAGGAAAAGATGCCAATGTCTTTAATTTATAGCAGAAGGCCGAGAGTGTAATATGACGCTTATTCTTCTTTTTGAATTTCTCCCGAACGGCACTTTTCAATAAACCAGTTGTCAACATTTCAAACGACAAGTTTTGTGTTATCGTTTATAGGATTTTCAGTTCTCAAAAACTTATTAAATTAAAACTTCATAATTTAAATATTATTAATTATTAATTCAGCGTGAATGCACAATATTGTTTACGCTTAGTAGAAAGGACTTCTTTTATACAACCAATTATACCAGCACCACTGAACGAAGTATAAACAGAATATGTTGTTGTCCACTGCTGTCTTCAGCATAACTCGTCATTAACCCTGTCCGAATCACAAAACTGACATCCTTTCCGAGTCAGTTGGCCTGCAGCTATAAAGACTGACCTTCCTCCTCAGCATCCCGTACATCTATCTTTCTTTAAACATGGAGCACAAATTTAAGAAAATTTCCTCAAAGTTCTCAAAATTTCTCCACATTTTCATTCCTTAAAAGTAGAAATTCACACACTGAAAAACTTTCAAATTGTTGGTAAAGATAAGTTGAAAATTTTTAATATCACGTCCTTCAGTGCTTTAAGATTATCTGCTGTTATAAGTACAGAATTAAGTAATCATTTCCCGATTTTTTTCTTATTTTTGAGGATTCCATGCATTAGGGATCAAAGGACTGTTCTAACTAAATGCGATATTATTGGAGATCCCCTTCGAATGTGCTTTTAGTGGGGGTTAAATCTGTCGCCTTAGATGAAGATTCGTCATGTTGGTAAATGATTGAGATTTTCGGAAAGTTTGTTGATCTTGTAACAAGATTAAGGGCAAAAATGTGACATCTATCCCAAGAATGCACCAATGGGATTTCAAAAAAAGGACCCATACAGAAGTTTATTTCGGATCCAAATTCTTATGGTCTCCTTAAGTTTTTTTTTAATTACAAGCCACGACTTCAAGTAAACAAACCGATTTGAACCCGACTTTTTTGCAAGTTTCATGATTTGTGGTTGGCATCAACTACAATGCAAATTTGATACAATTTAAACTCGCCTAGTGTAATTGTTTTTGAGGAGGGGAATGAGAAGTGGCTTAACTGTTAGAATAAGAGAATATTTGCCTTTAAGGCAAGGCAAGTGCCTTAGATGAAGATTCGTCATGGTGGTGAGTGCGTAAAATTTTGGAATATTATATTGATCTTGTCATAAGATTAATTACAGAACTGTGACATCTATCTCATGAACGTACCAATGGGATTTCAAAAAAGCCTGTTGAACATTTGGAAATGATCCATACAGAAATTTATTTCGGATCCAAATTCTAATGGTCTCCATGAGGTTTTCCAATTCCATGCCACGATTTCAAGTAAACAAACCGATTCGTATCCGACCTTTTTGCAAGTTTCATGATCGGTGGTTGGCAGCAACTACAATGCAAAGTTGGTACGATTTAAACTCGTCTCGTGTAATTTTTTTTTGTGATGGGGAATGAGAAGTTGTGTAAAATTTTCGGTCTAGATGGAGAAGAAGTTGGCTGTGTGAAACTGGTTTGAAGCAGCACCATTTTAAGATAGTTTCTTTCAAATTGTTTAAACGTTGGACTGAAAGCTAGAATGGTTTGAACCTGCTGACCAAGGTCTGGTAATGCTAATTTGAACTTTGATTTTAATATTTAAGTATTACTTTGATTGCTCCAGTAATGAGCACATAGACTTTATAATCAATAACAGGTTATTTTAGGGAAACTGCTTTTAACCCTTCTCACTCCGATGGTGCCTCTGAGGCACCATTCAAGATGGTGCATCATTTTGGTGTTTTATTTATTCACTTTTCAAATTTAATTGATAAAAACGCTTACATAATAGTTAAAGAGATGTAGATTAATCTTTCAAAGAAATTCGACTCAAAAGAATTATGTATATTTAATTTTCAAAACAATAAACAAACCTTTGTATTAGGTGAATAATTTTGCATCTAACTATTTTTCAGAGTGAGAAGGGTTAAATTTATGCATCCTTAACTTAAAGTTTAGCTGCCAATGCTGAAATTTGGGTTAGTTTACTCAGAGGAATAAAAAACCCTTAACATAATACAAAAAAATTGCGTTTTTCTTTATTGTCTAAATATCTTTTCTGATAATCAGGCATTCGATGTGTAAACTATTTTTCATCTAAAGGAACCTGTATACAGTATTGTAGCGAGTCTTCCCTGCGATGTAGGCTGTGTTCAAGTATGAATGTTGTTTAACCTGTATTCTATCTGTGAAATGCGTGAAAGATTCCCTTGTAAACTAATGCTGTCATCTTCGTATGACCAAGAAATGAGACTTCTGCCCTCGTGGCCTTTTGTACGTAGAAACCCCTACACACTCGGCTTATAAATGAGGATCAATATGCAAAGATGGTACAGAAAAAAAGAGGATATAACTGTCCCCAAATAAAATGGTGTCTTAAAATGGGAAAAGAGAGAAGAAATTAAGCTACATTGGTTTGACAGATTATATATGGAAAGGGGAAAAAAGGAAGAGTAACTTACGATTTTATTCCTAATCTAGAAATAAAAATAAGAAGATACCATTCACTGGTAATCCAGATTACATTTGGAGATGGCAGATTCCCTGCATATTTCCAAAGATTTGGAAGAATGCAGTGAAATAAATGCATTTGTGGAGGAGTCGGTACTGCTTACCACTATTTAAAAGAATGCACAGAAATTTCCGAACACAGAAAACATCTGCGAGTTGCAAATAATGACTTTTGTTCAGTACTGATGGCACCAAGTAATCTTAGGACTCTGAAAGACGCGATGTCTAAAATTGTCAGTTTTTGGCCAACTGTTTGAAAGTAGAGAGATGACAATGTAGGGATGGACTCTGCTTCAGTTGACAGTCGGCTACAATAAATCCTGTCGATATTGCTATGTTCAGTGGTGGCGGGAGTGGTCGGGTGTACAACAACAACAACAATCGGCCTAAGTCACTGGTAATTCATCAGCGGGCTTGGTACAAGTCCCATACGTAACAACAATGAGATAGCAAGAATAATCTTGGTTGTCTCAATAAAATGCTAAGAAAAAGAGGATGCATTATTTGATGAAAAAGAGAAATAAATAGTTATGAGATCTATTCCTGAAAAGGAACGTTGGATTCTTTTCCACATTTTAGGAATTATATAACTTGCAATCGTGAAATCTTTTTTAAATGCATACATATTAATATATGATTAAACATTTTAAATATGTTAAAAAATTGTTTACCACTCCAAAACTTTCAGCGAACTGAGAAAATTGGCACATGTTAAGAAATATGTAATCACTTTATTCTGTCAAAATAATAAATAAAAATAGTTCCTTTATATAGATACTAACAAAATGATTAATTAAATGAACTTATTTTGAGGCAATTATAAAATGTAAGCAAGATTAAAGAAACTCCCTATGAATTTTGATTAATTAAGCCATGTGTCATGTATTCTTATCATATATCCACATATAATAATAATTGAATAAAATCAAATCATCTTTTTGTCATTTCTTTAATTTGTTCAAAAATAGTCAAAAAAGGTATGTTTTATTTCCTTTTCACATCTTTAATATTTTACGTATATTTCCGTAATAAATAAATTATTAACATACATAATTTATCTTTATATAATGTATATAAAAATATTTTTTTATTAATTTGGAACTAGGAGGCAAAATGATCTATGATCGTATTTACGAATATACGATAAAAGTAATAATGCTAAGATTAGGAATGCATCCAAAATAAAATATTGTGCATTCTTAGTTAATAAAAATAATTGTTTTTGTGCAAGTGTTAGATTGAGTTAATTTAGTAAAAATACGTGCGGGAGGAAAGATAAAAGAAGGAAATGTTTATAATTTATAGTGTGAACTCAGATTTTAGTCTGGTCTCACAGACGTTTAAAAAACAAGTAACTCGTAATACTGTTCCCAAAACATACTAATAAACGATAAAGCACTTTGGAAATTTTTTTGTATAATGTGAGAAAGTCTAAATATTAAAATATGGCCAATAAATAGAAATTCATGTTTCTAAAATTTAATAATTCACTTTTTTACAAAATGATACATTTTTTGAAGGGGGGAATAATTTTTTTATTTGCAATTGAATTATTTGGTAACATTGTGAGTTTAACAATGCCAGTCTAGTTATTTTAGTTTCATCGATGACCCATTTCAAAGAAACACTGGAACTATTTTGGAAGAAACCAGATAATTTTGAAAGTGATTTAATGGCTAGATGACACCTAAGTTGACCTCCCTCTCCAAAATTCTACACCGCACCCCCGGGAACAAGTTTAACCCCGATAGATTAAGCGTGTACCAAACGTGATATCTCTTGGATGGAATCTGGTCTAATGGATGGAATCTAAATCCGAGATCTTACCACTAGTCCAAGCAACCCTTTATCAATGGCAGATAAATAATATTTTATTTAATATTATTCATGCCAGCTCGAAATGATTACCACAAAGAAAATAAAGAAGCGAAAAGAATTTAATAAAGAAGAACTCAATTTGGAATAATGAAAACTAAGGAAATGCGCTCATCCTATTGTTCCTTAGTGAAGTGGAATTTTCAAAAAGTGTTACCTTCGGGATTTTAAGACAGACATTATTTTTTTTCCTTTTCTGATCTTAAAGATATAAAAGCATTCATGATGACAATGTGTAATTAATTTCATAAATGTTTCAAAGTATCTTAATTTGTAGGATAAATCTTGCATGTCGTTATTTTTTTTCCTAAAGAGTTCCAAATACAACATTTTCCGCATTTTAACCTTTTCAGATAAGTAAGATTACTTGACTCTAATTGACATTACTTTCATGGATCTTTAAAAGCTTTTTTAATCTTTCTAATTGGGATGCATTAATTTTACTCCATTCTTACGTTATCGGACGTATTATATATATATATATATTAAAGCGAAGCATTTAGCACATAATTTGCGTAATGGCAAGCATTTTAGCTATTAGGACAATTTTCATTGCTCTAGGTATCAATTTCAGTGATGTATTCCCAATGTTAGAAAACAATTAATTCTTTTCAAATGTCTTTATTCTTCGAGATAAGAGTTTAAGAAATAAAAATCGCTTTCTATACATAAAAGCATAGTTTACAATATTTTAATTGATTTCGTAGGTTATTTTTTAAAATTTCGTAGAAGTTTCAAATTATGATAATTAAGTTACTTGATATTAACCACTTCACATACAATGACGTGTCTGACACGCGCATCGAATTAATGAATTTTTTATTTTCATGTCTGCAATTAAGCCACAGAATTAAGTATTTATTTACGAAAAAATCTATATGAAACGATTTGGTATCCCATATGCTCCATATATTATTTTTTAAAAATCAAATTAACAATAAATTACCAAAAAAGGATGAGTTATCTAATTAAAAAGTTAAATAAATTCATATGTCATGTGGTTAATTCGTATTTCAAAAAACTTTAATTTATGATTTATTAAATATTAATAAACTAAATTAATGTTTTTAATCATTTATTTCTGGAAAGCGTATTTTCCAAAGCAAAAGAGGAAATTACATTTAAGGATACCTTAGCAATAAAAGAAGCTGTCAACTCGTTCATTTGACAATTATTAGTGTGTATAAACCTTCATTTTAATTTTGTGAAAAGCGCATTTTATTCAGCATTGAAAGTTCTTGTCCTATTGATATTATAAAGAAGTATACAAATTTATATTTGCTTTATAAAAGCCGTAAAGTACTATTCCGATAGCCTTACTTTCTCATAAATGATATGTAGAGGATATATTGTATTCTGTGAAAATTTCAATCATTAAATGTCGTTTTCAGGACTTCCTAATTCAAGGACAAGGTCTTCAGGACAAACATAATTTTGTTATTATGTTTGCCTTTAAACTCGTTGTCCCAAAGGGCTTTGAGCTAAACAGAAGAAATTTGGTACATGCACTTCTGTCACAATTCGTAAATTTCTATCAGATTTTCGAGATCCTTAACCGCTTGACTGTTAAGCGATTCTGGTGGAAACGTTCGAAAACTGCGGGACATATTTTGACTTGATGTTGTCAAATAAAATACTCTCATTTAGACCAAATATCATTCAATTTTAATAATTCTTTTCATATTATTAAGAAACAATATTAATTGTGAATGTGAATAAGAAAAAAATTATTTGTTGTTTTCGAAAACTCATTTGTCGGAGGAACATTCGGAAAAGTTGGTGTTCTGAAGATGAAAATGAGATAGAAAATTCACTTTCAATCCTCGGTCTTTTTCTTCGATGTATAATAATAATAATAATGCTATCATCACTACTGGTATCGGTTCTTTCACCATCCTCAGAATCCCTAGCAGTCGAATCAACGTCAGAAATAAAAGCTCGTGACATGGTTCTTTTTTTAAAATAACATATATAAACAGCTATTAAAAACACGGGCTATTAAACAAATATTTTAAAATACAGATTTCTTAAATCATCAAAACTATAGCATGTTTCCGAGATGACCAGTTAAAACCATAAAGCGACTATAACAGTGACTATAACTCTAATAACCCCCATTAAATGAAAAACGTGTACTTAAAACTCTCAAATCCAACTAATTTCTTTACACAAAAGGGGTTGGCGGTATCAATTGACACCATCAGTAGTGTGAAGCCAATTTGGCATCCAGTATTGTTAGCACTTAAAATTTAATTTTCTAGACTTTAATTAAATTTAACTGCAAGTTGTGAAGGTTGATAAATGAAAATTCTTTATATCATATTTGTTTTGATATTACAATAAAATTTAGGACAATTTGAAACTAATGTATATTTTCTCTAAACGAAGAAAATGCATGTAAATTTATCCAATTTATTTAGTAAGAATGCTATTCTTTATAATAATTCAATTTTTTGTGAATACATGCAATAATTCGATTTTTTTTTATTTCATAGCTTTACATTTCTCTATATATTTTTTATTTTAATTAATTTAATGCTCCCAAAACGCTACTAAAGAAAATACAGTATTTAAGCATGAAGAGTAAGTATCGCTGTGCAATTTCTCTTTTTTTTTCTTGATCTTTCCGAGATGAGTCATAAATTTCTTTTTGAAATATAATAAAAGGCCACAATCAATCGAACTAGTGGCTTTTATAACCATACTGTAAGAAATTTTTTGGCTTCTTTTCTTCTATATAAGGGGGGGAAGGATTCGTTTTGGAAACACTTCCTGTCTAGAGCAATCTTTGTGCGAGAGAGTGTTTTTTTTTAAAATAATGGCATTATATTTTATTATAATAAATGTAATTATAAATATTTTAAGTTCATAAACTCTTTATTGTCGTTCTAGGTAATTTAAAATATTAAAAATTTAGTATATAATAAATTGATATGTATAAAAGCTATTTTTGCATACATGATGTATTAATATAAAAATAATTTAAGCAAAATACTATAGAAAATGAAAAAAATATGAATTATTTGAATTTAATACAATTTTTGTAAAACCATTTTTTACCAGGTCGAATATGGGAAAAGATAGCAACAAAACCAATTTTAACAATATTATTTACAAATACTTTATTTCAATAAATTCTTTTTTATCCATAATTCTCTTTATAACCAGAAGGCGTTTTAAACAAAATATTGCATTGCAGTATAAATAATATCATTAAGAGAAAAAAAAGTTTGTGCCTACTTCAGTTTATTTTTACATTTCTGCTTTATCAAAATTATTTAGTCCATACATTGCTGGTTCAAATGAAATAAAAAAGCTATCCAATATCAACTATGCAGTTACTTAATTAAACAAAATGCACCCAATTCCCAAACTGTGTGTATCGCTATTTCTTTTCCTTTCTTCTTTTCATTCTATCACGAATTATAATTACACAGCATTCTTAAATTAAATCTCGTGTAGAGCTACAGAATGCTGTGAAAGTCGAACAAATCATAACTAAGTTTCTTATGTAAATACGTCCAAAACATAAGTCAGAAGCAATCTCGGACCAGCGTTTATGAATAAATCATTTTAGCAAAGGAAATTAAATTTCTACCGAAATTGGAAAGAAATTGCCACAGCTTATGTATTCTGAAATCATTTTGTACTCATTCTCTTTGACTCTGAGATTAATTTAACGGCATCTGGGGTGAAACTTCCTTTTGATTAATTTTTGGAACATAATTCCTTCTGAAATCCCGCAGTGGGATTCTGATGCGTTTGGTTTAGAAGCATGTTTATTTGGAAGCAGAAGCTAGACATGATTTAATTTAATATGACGAAAAAGTCACTTTTGTATTCTAACTAATACATTATCTGTCCCGTTACTCTTCAGCAATGTATGTTACAATAGAATGTTGTATCTTAACAATTTTGTGATGATATATATTACTTCATCATTTTTTTCCTTCTTTCATATGTAGTAAAGAGGAAGTGTAATCATCGCCAATAGAAACTCGAAATTCCGTCGAGTCTCCACAGTTTAAACTTACCTGAGTTCAAAAAACACATTTCAGACCAATTACCATCTGTATGTTTGTGGTAAGGATAACTAAAAAACTATATGAGCCAGTCAGTTGAAATTTGGCGTCCGTTCTTTACATCAAGTTTACAGATTTCTATCAAATTTTGAGTAAACTGGATTCAGAGAAAGTCTGTCTGTCCGTTCGTTGAAATGTAAATGTTGTTAATAATTGCACTTGCCATGCACAAACGCATTGACGGCTGTCAGCGATTTTAAGCCGAGTCTTGTTTTTGTATAGCACCATCTAGCGTCAAGATTAAGACTTAGCTACATACTCATCACATTCGTTTCATAGTCCCTTTTTACAAAGAGGGCACATTCATACACCTCAGAGATAGTGCACAGAAGCACAACCATGCCTTAACCGGGACTCGAACCCGGGACGCCCAAATCATGAGAAAGACGCGCCAGGATGCCATCGCGATATAAATTAACACTATTTTTACAAAAAAAAGAGCCAGATAAATAAAATTAGCACGAAGTTTTATCATCTGTAGTGCTAACTAAGATGTTAGATTTTTAACGAAATCTAAGAATTAAGTTAATTAGATCTTGCACCAAATATAACATTTATTGACGGTATGTCGGTCTGTCCTGTAAGAAATTTGTAAACACAATAGTTTGAAAACGCAATGACATAAATCATTAAATTTGGTATCGGATTTTGTGATTACAAGCGCAGTTTTGTTTTAATTTTTTTGCTTCAATCAGTTGAAACAAATGGATCTAAAACACAAATTTGATTTTTTAATTTATTAACGCATTCCAGAATTTAATCGTCAAATAACCGAGGGTAGCAAGGTGTATTGAGTAAAAATACTAAATGACCACCAAAGGTTAAATTACCTAATTATTGTTAAAAATAATTATGTGATTAAGAATTTTAACGTTTTACTTGTTTTTAAGAAACAAGTGGGATATTTTGCAATCCACATGTTTCAATTATATTAATAAAAGCTTTTAATTAACCATACACGAATTTTATTTTATTAGTAATTTAATAATTTAATAGAATTTGTTTAATTAAAAGATAAGTTAATTTATTCTCAGTGTATTTATGTCATGTCTGTTATTTATTTTCGGGGAAATGTGTATTTTTAATTAAAACGGAGGATAAAGTCATTCACAAAAGGAATTAAATTTTGACGAAAAGCAATCATGTGGTAAGTAATCAACACATAATTAATCATATGAGAAATTTTTATTAAAATGAAGATTTAACACAATAAATTACCTGGTAGTTTATTTTTAATTAGTACCACTTTAAATAACTCATCATGAAAGGTATAACCTTATTTTTATTAATTTTTTGATGAATTGGAATTTATAAGCAAATTTGTGAAGAGATATTTTTACACACTCTGCTCTATGCCTTCGTTATTTTAAATAAGCACCCATTTGTCAAAAGACTTTTTCTCTAACGCTCTTTTTGTTTTTCTTAATTCTCTTGTAAGGATGGTTTTTCGGTGTTTTTTGATTATTTTTTTCCTTTGACGTTGATCATTTTGCAAATATGCGCCAAGCATATGATATAAATTTCTACCAGATTAGAAAATGTATTGAAAGTCTGATATAAAACAACATAAAAATATATAGATTCTGATGATAAATGAATTTGAGAAATTGCTCTACGCGAGGTTCAAGTACTTGCAGCTTAACATTTACTATGCAACACTGTTTACCGTTTTAAATTGAAATGAATTTAAATTTTTGTTCAGTTTAAAAAAAACTGTAAAAGTTTTTTTAACTGAGTAAACTCACAAATATTTGAGACTGACACTACCGAAACTATTATTATGCGTATATCTTGATGTCATTTTTTTCTTTACTTCTTTAGTTAAAATGAGCTTAGAATTGGCGTATACATAGAGCAGAAAAGTAAATATGAATTGTTAAGATAGAGTTGCCTGGTTAGAGATTTAGCAAAATCAATACTAGGATTTTAAAATAGCTAAAAATAAACATATTTTCATTGATTTAAAGTGAACGACAAACATTACAATTTACGACAGCTAACTCTAATAACAAACCGATAGAGTTTAGGATAAACATAGGTAGTTGCCTCCAAATGATAAAAAAAATGCTAGATTTCGTTAGGTTTCAAATACTTACATATCATGATTTCTAATTAAAGAAGTTATTTGTGTATTTTATGACAGAAAGAAATAGTTACTAAACATATTAAGGAGTAGAGTTGTTGTTGTGTCAAATGGCACTTGTCATGGACAAGCCCGCTGCTGAACCCAGCAGCAGATTTAAGCCAAATGAAGCGTCTCTTGTATTTGAGTAGCGCCAACTAGGGCCAAGAGTACGACTTTGCTACCCACTCACCACATTCGATTGCACAACCCCTTTTTACAGGGGGGAACATTCACACATCTCACAGATAGAACACAGAAGAACAACCATGCCCGAACCGGGACTCGAACCCGGGACCTCCAAACACGAGGCAGACGCGCTATCTCTGTGCCAGCAAGCCGGCAAGAAGTAGAGTAATAATTGCTATTTTATATCATGCATAATATAATCAAAATAGCATTTTCATGCATGTTGATTTCTAGCCCTGAATACGCATATCGCATTTTTTTCTGAGAACTGTAGTGAAGACATGTATTTTGAAAATACAATTATTATTATCTAAAGTTATTAAATCTAATCTGAATATATAAAATGTGTAGGTAATCAAATTAATTTCTGGCAAAGAAACCATATCTTTTTTCTAGGGAATGATTATGAAGGAAAAAAGATTAGACAATAAGTCATTAATGCGTATGTTTTTTCAGCATTAATACTGTATACATGAAACTTTCAATTTTTTCAGTTTAGAACATTGGATTCTAATTTCTTTGTACCTCAGTTGACTTTCATCTCGAACTTACGCTTTAAAATATTTTTTTTTAATTAAAAACTAACTTAAACATTTCAAATTTTAAAAATAAAAAATTAACTTAAAAGGTATTTATTTTTATTTTATTTTATTTATCTTTAAATCACTATTTATATTCTTTGTTACTTTTTTCTAGCTATGGAAATTTACTTAAAAAATATATATATAAAGAGAAACTTTAAAATACCATTTACATCCACAATAAATACAAACCAAATCCTGTCGATAAAACATTTTATGACTTCATTTGCTTTTTTATCCTCAAATAACTCTTATTCTATACCTCAAATAAATAACTCTTATTCTAAGTTTTACATGCCTTTGCCGGAAAAAAAATATTTTTCATCTGCTTTCATGTAATGAATTATGTTTCTTCTGCTTTTAGAAATGTTACATCTTATTTCTGAATTACGAAACTAGCATACTTTGTTATTTAAATATATATATATATGCATAATAAATAGCTAAATTTGCTTAAAACTGAATAACAAGGTTTTACGCAAACTGGATGATAATTATTTTCAAATCAATAAAAAACATTTCGTAAGAATTTTAAAAAGACTACACAGTAAAAAAAATGTGATATACTTCTAAAAATATTGGTTCTGAATAAGTAGAATATGATTTAATATTTATTTTTTATATCCTTAAATATTCAATCGTTTGGAAAATTATATGTACAAACTAGTTCAGTGATAGTTTTGTTTATAGATGAATTTCTTTGGAGATGAAAATAATTGATATGCATATTGATTAGTTTTATTTGAGATAATTAGTCATCAAAATTCGACCTAAAAACAAAAAAAATTCAAATCACTTCACTTGTTTCCATATTTTGGACCTTTTTTCCATGCGAACGTAACTTACTGAAAAAGCACAAATCTTACCACAAACCTGTATTATTAGACAGAATGCTGGAAAAACAGGAAGTTTTATGATTTCTTATCGAATTTAGAAACTTTCTAAATTTGCAAAGTTATAAATTAAACAATGAGTTTTAAACGTTTGCAATTTTTCCTTTTTATAATTGCCCTAATATAGTAATTCAACAAATAGAAGCATGGCTAACTAACAGAGAGCTATCCTTCAATAGAGAGAAACATAGTGTCAACAGTTTGACGTTGGAATTTAGCATTGTTAGGAATTGTCTAAATTGTTTTGTCTTAATTGTGCTGTATTTAATTATTTGTAACTGTAACTCTTTAGATTTTAAATGTAATTTTATTTTAGCTAGCGAGAATATGTAATTCTTAAATCACTTGTTTGAAAAATAATCAGAAAACTTGCGTGAAAAGAACATACCTAAAAACTTAATTAATATAATTCTTTGCAAAATTATAATCTTGGCCTCATTCATAATAATTTTAAATTTAAAAGAAATTATACTGAATATATACATTGTGATTTCATTTATTTATTTTTTCAGTCTCTCTATAAGAGCACCATGATTTAACAGTTTTGTTTTTATATCATAACTGCGATATATATATAAAAAAACTTTCCTTTCTTAAGGCACCTGTAAAAAATTTCTTAAGGCACCTGTAAAACCAAAATTCAAAATAATTTTTAAAAAAATTAGTTTGAATTTTTTTTTCGGTAGACTAGCTTTATATGTGTTTCTTTATTTATTAATATTTTTATCTTAAGATTTATGTTGTTATTTTTTCCTTAAAAACAATATCAGATTGCGTTTATTGTATTGAATTAAACAATAAAAAATTAGATATTCACGAAGCTCAGAAACTCGAAATTCGCAACTAAAGGAAATTTCAGAAGAGATTATATATATATATATATATATATATATATATATATATAT
>JAOUZG010040073.1:1287105-1299827 GCA_026289955.1 Argiope argentata
GTATTTGACACTTTCATCATGAAAGCAACCAAATAATTTAAGATGCATAAAAAATCGTGGTTATTAGAATAATGTGGGAAATATATAAAAAATAGTCTTTTATTCTGCATTTGAATGTAGATTGTTATTTCAAATTAATTCTTTCAAAGTTGATGGCATGCATATACTACTAATTTCTCATTTTATCATTTTCACGCTAAGTTAATTTCATATATAATCAAGTATTTTACTTAAAACCCAAATACAGTAAATTTCAAATAATAAACTACCCTTTTAACTCCAGTTTCGTACTATATGCATCGAACTTGAAAGGGCACCGCTGAAAACACCAGCTTTTAAATGATGAAGAAGGATTTTTAGAAATAAAGCGGATAATGACTGACACCTGATATAAATGTAGAGAGGAATTACCTTTTTATTGTATTGATATTCGAGAATAAATTATATTGTTTCAATGCTATTCTACATTTTTTAATAAAAAGTGTGTTCAGTAAGGATAATTTCTTATGCTAATTGAAATTTATATTTACTTAAATGTGTTATTATTAACAAATTGACTGCAAGCTACGAGATATCTCGCATTAAGCGCGTGTATCAAAACTGCCAGCTACGAGATATCTCGTAGTGTGTGCTGCAATTTTAGATTAATTACAAATGGTCATTTTAGTTTAAAAAAATATTTTAAAAAGGTGAATGAAAAATTTATATGGATTAAAAAAAAGGTATTAATTTTCGATTTTTATTATAAAAATTATAACTTACCCGATTATATTATAATAATTATATTTATATATATATATGAATGTATTACATAAAAGTAAAAATATTTTTATTATTGTTGCTGAATATGATAAACTCTAAAACAAGGATCAACCCAAAGTGATGGCTTCTCGGGGCGCTGTGGACAAAAATACCTAGTCTCCTTTTGTCTCCCCCCTTTTTACAGAAATATATATATAATATATTACTGATACAATATTTTAATGACATTTACTGCAATTTTTATTAAAAAAAGAACGCTACGAGATAACTCGAAAGTGGCAACCACCACAGGAATTTTTATCAGTGACGCCAGCTACAAGTTATCCCTTAGTGTTTTTTTTAAATAAAAATTACTGTAAATGCTACTACAATATTATATCAGTAACTTAATTTAATTATATTTTGTAAGCTTTCATGTATTCTCCAAAATAAAATCTTGGCACCCAGGGCAAGACGCTCATAATATGTCTGTTAGGCAATGGGTTAATTGCCCTGAGACTGGGAAAAATTATCACCAAACCCTTTTTTCAGTTTTGAAAAGTAAGATTGTGTTGTGAAATTTTTTAAAAACGTTTCTAGAAACTGAACAAAGAATTCTTTTAAAAGTTAAATCATGTAGAGCCATGATTGCAAGTGTAAATATTAAGTAACAAAAGAATGTTTTATTTATTATTCATATGAATTTACTTTATTGTGCTTTCGATAAAATAATGAAATACATATTTTAAGGAAAATCTATTTAGTAAACATTTTTATATACAATATTGTTTCAAAGATATGTGTCAGAAAGTTAACAACAATAGATATGGAATTATAACCATTACTTCAAATAGTATTGGATTTCTCATCTGTTTTTAAATTACCTTAATGTCCATAGGTTCTCCATCAAGTTTTAATTGAATGATATGATTATTGCATTTATAGGACTATGAAACAATATTAAATGGTTTCCCAAAATTAACGCAAGATTTGAATTAAATAGAAAATACAGTTTGTAATCTTAAGATTGTTATTTTTTATAGAATCATTTACATAAGATAGGGTTATATATGGAAAAACACATCGGGCAAATGGCCTCCACTGTTTTTCTGGCACATATGCACTCTTTTATTAAAATTTTCCATGCCTTTTCTGCATGTGGTTGAATTTCCTTGATGAAACATTAAATTTCCTCTTTACATGTGTGCTTGTGAGCTTGTTGGCATAGATATTTGACTAAAAATAAGCCCATAAAAAGAAATCCAACGGTGTTGAATCACACAACCGAGGGAGCCAATTTTCAATATTTTTAAATGTGATAATCAGATTTTCATTATATTTTAAATATTGTTCAATAATGAAAACGCGTTGCTGTATCGTGTAACGCTGCATTTTTACTGACCTTAAACTCTCAGCTATAATAGTGTTCATTTTCAGGGTTGCCAACAAGTTACTGCAAAAATGGCGGCAAGTTCAAATCTTGCGTTAGTTTTGGGACACTCTTTATTATATGCTTTTTGAAGTAATTGTATCCAACTTAAGGCATGGATGTTGCAATGCATAGCTTTTAAAAGATATGATATCGTTATTTTACTTACATGCAAATAATTTAATTGTTTATTATTAAAGAGTAAAGAAATGCTGAAAACTTGTATTTAATTTTATGATGAGATAATCAAATAGGACAATACCGAGTATTATCTATAGAAGTAAAATTATTTAAACAAATATTTTATTGCATATTTTTCTTTCAAATGTTGCAATCCTTTAGGGGTTTTTATTATTTTATAAAGAAATTAATATATATTTTTGCGTATATATGTTTCTGAAACAGTTCAAATCATTTTGTTATTTTATCCTTTAAAAAATGAAACAGGGTGATATACAAGAAACATGTATGAAATTAATTTTTTTCTTCTATTCAGAAAGGAAAAATAATAAATATATATATCTATCTATCTATACATAAAGATTAAGCAAACATGAGATCAGAAAATTCTCTTTTACAAATTGGAAACATAAAACAAATATCTTGCTTCCTGTAGCTATATTTAAGTTTTACGAAGGAAATATTTACAAAGCACGCAAAATATTCTGAGCCTACAATTTAATTATTCAAGTCAGGAAGAACGTGTATCTATAGCAAACAGACTTTGTGTCTTAAATTGAATTCCGAGAGCTTGTGCATTTCTTATTAAGTTCTCTTTTCGAAAATGCAAAATTTTCTTAGGGAAACAAAGGAGATTCCGAGTTTCTTGTCCCTCTTCTAGAATTAATTCTGCACATTTCTCATTATAAGAATTATAAAATAAGTTCATTTTATTTTGCTTCAAATTCAATATGAAACAAGCGCAATTTTTTTAACAGTTTTTTTTATAAATAATTAATTTAATAAAGTTTTGATTAAAATGTCCCTTATTATTATTTTAAAATCCATATTTATATCTAAAATATTTTTTTATCATGTGATAAAATGATCTTGTTTTCTTCAGGGTTTTTTGAATAATTTAAGGCAACGAAAAATTGAAGCTCGAAATCGCTTATACAATGAACTAAGCATAAATTGCAATATTCATCAACATCTCTTAATCGCATACATTTTTTACCTTATTTTACAAAAATTGTAATACTTTTATGTTGGACTCTTTGAAGCCCCATGCGTTTTTCAAAGATTGTCCTGCTTTTACAAGTATTAAGTTATTATTACTTATGCTTCTTTGACTGCAGATTTGGTTTTAAAAGATCAATGTAGAACTATGGCACCATAGCTGTTATTTCATCCCAATCCGTCAAGCTCCAAAACTTAGTTTGACAGCTAGAAAAATTGAAAACGAAAGTTTTAAAAAATATTATTACATATATATAGAGAGATAAACACTGACAAAGAAGTTTCGTAATTGTTTAAAACCGGTTTAAACAGGTTAATAAGTTACATTAATTAATATAATAATGGCTTAAAAAATAATGTTCTTACATGAAATTTGTGACCGTAGATTTCATTTTCCTGTTATTATTATGCAATTTTTTATTTGATATAAATATTATGGAATGATTGAAACTTTTTTTCACTAATCTATTTCCGGATTGCTTATTTTAGTCCGATTCAAATTAATATAATTGATATTAAAGCTCTACAAGCTACAAGCACTCAAAACTCTATCATTTGGCAACTTGTACTCGTGTATGATTTCACCACTTTTCTAACTTTATTGCTTGCATTTACTCATATGCAGACATACATGATATTATTATAAGCTAAAGCCACTTTAATCTTATGATTATTTTAACTGTATAGTGGATTTGATATGGAAAATATCTTAAGGGACGTTTGAATTCTCTATCTTTGTGGCTCCATATGTTTGATGTCATTCAAACATAAAGAGTACCTTATATTCATTAACAAATGTTTGAGAGTAAATTGTGCTTACAAAACTGGACCACTTATGAGACAATGTGAGCCTACAAAATGATACAGGCAATGATTTCTTACAGTGAGCTATAGATGAAAAACAGGTGTGCACCTTTACAATCGTTTAGGTATTAAGATAAAACTAAATGAAAATTAAGTTGTTCTTAAATGAAAATAATTAGTAGAAAGAATGTAAGGTGTACAAAAAAAATTGAAAATCACCTAATTAACAGTTTAACATTTTATTAACAGTTTAATAAAATGTTATTCCCAAACAATATATCCTATATTAAAAGATAAACAGCCAAGCAAACCAATAATTTGGTTGAATAAGATGATCACCAAAAGTGGCTTAAGTTAACACTGCCAAATTATTTGGTATCGTTAATATTTTGTTTCTTAAACTGAAAAAAATTAAACGGAGAAATTATTCTTTGTTATATTTTAATATATATTTGTGTTTTCTACTGTTAGCTTGTTTTCTTTTGGTTCATTCTACTTTTTATTTTTATTGATTTTTTTTCTTAATTTTATAAAGTTGCAAAGCAAAATTTCACCAGCATCTTACAATTTTGAACCACATATATGTTTCAGATTTAGTTTCAGATGTGAAATGGGGAATGATAGGAAATGCTTCGTTTTCGTAATTCTTCAGAAAAAGATTAGATTAAGCCCATATTCAACCATTAAATTTTAGAAGAGAGACTCGAAAATTTAAAAACTCGAATGATCTTAAGAATTTGAAATTTATACTGAAAAGAACAAAATAGAAGTATCACATACAATGAAATTCAAATAACAAATTTCATAAATTATTCCTTTCTTTCATTTGAAGACTACAAAACATAACAATTAGAAGTAGGTTATATTAACGTTAAAGTATTGTAAATTTTACTCAAATTGCGTGACAAGATAAAGTATAAAATACATAAATTGAAACAAATTACTTTTCTTCCGTCAATTAAAAAGTGGAAATGAGTAAGTATTAGAATTGTTTCTTAATCAATATAAATATATTTAATCAAAACAAATACTTAACGTTGCATGACATTGTTATACACCATTTCATAATAATATATGATGCATTTATAGCAAATTCATTAATATTAAGGATAAAGCATTATCCGATCTTGTGAAATTCTCCGTCTTTAAGTCGAATCCTAGTCTGAAATAATTATTTCAATGTGTTACCGCTGGTCACCATTAAATCCATCTCATTAATAATTTAATAAAAGGCTCGCTACAAACAGTATTTGAATTATCATTTATTGGTTAAATTCTGAGAGATTCGATATTAATTTAAAATATTGCTACCGCATTTATATGGAAAGATATTCCTCGCATGAAATCTCGATTTAATGAGCTTATTTGATTCAGCAAGCACTGAAATATTGAATGTGTTATGTATGCAAAAGATTCAAAGAATGTTTTGATTTTTATTAGTTTGCACTTCTTTATTCGATGAAATTACTATTCAAGGACATCTAATTATATATATATATATATATATATATATATATATATTTGTAGCTATATATTAATGTTTTTGTATTTACCATATAACATTTTAAACAAATGCAACAAATTCAAGGGAATTGTTGCATACTTATTCTAGATGATATGAATAAAAATGCTATAAATTTTTTAAACGGTAAAAATTAAATATTAAAGTTATTGTAAAATGATAAGCATTTTCCATTGTTTTATTTATGAATATTCTATAACTATTTTTTTAATCTACTTATTATTTTTTGACTTTTGTTAATACTACGAATAATTCCTTCAGCCCAAAACTTTGATAAGGTATGTGTTCTATATGGCATATCGGTTATAAAAATCATCTGGCCTAAATTATGCATGTAGTTTCAAGAATAATCTCAAATATAAAATAATTTTCTATTTTTACAGTAAAAATATAAATCAAATAGCAATTTTATATAGTACTTTTATTGGTTTCGTAGGAAATACTACACAAAATTCGTTGACATTACTAAATCAATATTGATATTGTGGAACACACAAAAAAAACTACTCGCTGAGGACATACAGTTCCAATAATAAGGAAATATAAAAGTCGCAATATTTTAAAATATTATATACTAATATGA
The DNA here is from genome assembly GCA_026289955.1 of Argiope argentata. NCBI lineage: Eukaryota > Metazoa > Arthropoda > Arachnida > Araneae > Araneidae > Argiope > Argiope argentata. The sequence continues at coordinate 1,293,364 of JAOUZG010040073.1, forward strand.
ATTCTCAAGATTTTGGCAGAAAAGAAACCTTTTGTATAAATATATATGGGTAGAAATTTAGCAAAAAAATCTGTACTCTTATTATATTATACCGCTTGAAGGTCGTGATACGAACTTTCGACGATAGGGCCAGTAACCGAGTAACATGACCATAATACAAAAGTCGACTTCGGTATCGTAGTTATTATCTGGCTTATGAAGCTAGCGCCACAATACTCCCCCACCAGTGAGTCGGCAGAGGGACGAACGGTTTTTATAGCGCCAAGCGTTATGGCGAGTTGCTGCTTGCTTGTGTCAAGTGTATCAGTCGACTTTGTTTTGCTTTGCGTCAAGTAAGTTTGCTAAGTTTTTCGGCGGGTAGATGGCGCCACAAGAGTTACAGGAGTTTGCGTTGTCAAGGTTATTAATGAACCGATTTGAATGTCGCGATGCGAACCTGCGATGCTAGGGCCAGTAGCTGAGTAACATGACCATAATACAAAAGTCGACTTCGATATCATAAATGTTATCTGGCTTATGAAGGTAGCGCCACAGTTGCATTTTGATAGAGAGGAACCTCAGTCCGTCTTCGGCCATCTGGTTGAGGTCCATCTCGTCATCCATATGTTACCCGATGTGTTGACATTCGTCTACGTGAGAGCAAGTTGTCATCAGCTGGGGTTCGTGGTGATCATGACTATGGTAGTGGTGCACGGTCTCATGAGAGAACGCATATCCCAAAAAGGCCATAAAAGCGACGACAGAGATACACATTCTGGCGTACATGATTGAAAGATAAAATCGCAGCAGCTTCCCAGAATACGCTAAAATGAAACAAATGATATTCAAAGAGCACTTCGAGGGATAAAAGTCGCAATATTTTAAAATCTTATATACTAATATAAATGTTCGAGATTTTGGATGAAAAGAAACATTTTGTATAAGGCTATATGGATAGATATTAAGAAATATATATATATATGAGTATATATTTCAACAGGGCTAAAATACTTTAAAGGGTAATTCCTTTAAAAATATAAGCATAGCAAAAAAATTTATATTTAAAAAAGAATCAAATTAGTTGCTTTGACATAAAATCAATTTATCAACTTTCAGACATGAAAGAAATTTATTCATACATTCTTTTTTACTTAATAAGCAACGGAAATTTACTGCTCTTAAATAATTTAAAACACAAATCAATCCATGTTTTTTTTTATCCTCAGCTAAAGATATCAGCTAAAAGAGTGCTTAACTTTAGAAAGAGAAATGTTCATTTTACCCTGAGGATGTGGCTAGCAATCACGGATTACCCTATGTAAGAGTCAAAGAGTCAAAACTGAATTACTTTGGTGATTTGTCTTCCGGTAATTTCGTTAGCGTAACAAGTTCAATCACTCGAAGTTAATTCAGAGTAATTGTTGGCGCGTCAGCTGTTAGTTACTCCAATTTTTTAAATGCCGGTCAGCTGTAAATGAGAAAATATGCAGTTTTAATTTATGAAGCTGTATCCTGTCAAATTTTATTTTTAGAATCCACGAAGAACCCATTAGGACCTTAAAAGCTTTTGATGTATTCATCTGCATTTTAATACAAGATTAATGGTGCTATTTTTGTATACGTCTTCATTTCCTTCTTTAAAGAAAAAATTAATTTTGTTGGATTAATTTTAAAATAATCATTTTTGAAAATGATTTTTAAAGCTTTATATAAATCATAAATCACATCTGGTTTTGAGACTAAGACTACATTATATAAGAAATTCTGTTGTAGTTATAATAAATGCAGCCTTAATTCTAAAAATTTATTTTGTCAGATGTAAAAAAATATTTTTTCTAAACAAGCTCACCTTTATTTGTATAATAAGAAGCTGAAAATAATATATTCCACTTTGATAAAAAAAGCATGTTAATAAATTTTAAATTTAAAAAAAAAAACCCTTTTCTTTTCATTTTGATTTTTTCAAATTATAGCATTATTTTAGAACTTGAAACTAGCTAAAAATGAGAAATTAGGAAAATAAAATAATATAAAATGTTATATAAATTATTTTTGTCTTTTTAATCGAAATAGAATAGTGATATTGGTTTTCACTTATTTCATGCTGTGCTAGAACTCAAGAAATCTAGTTGCCATTTAGTCGTTGCCAACTTTTTTTTAAATTTCTGCCAAGATTAAATAAACCTTCAATTCACTTTATTTAAAACACACACAAACAAAACATCCAATATATTTGAGAAGTAATGGTAAAAAATAGATTTATAATTATAATAAAAACTTGGCTTTAATTTGAATTAAAAGCTTTTTAAGCAAGCTCAATTTTATTAGTATAATAAGAGCTTGAAAATATTTTATACAATTCAGAGCAAACATTAAGCTGAAAATAATATACTCCACTTTGTAAATATGTATTTTAATGTTTTTTAACATGTCAAAACATGATATTATTTTGGGAATGAGGTTTTCTGGCGTCAAAAAAATCCGTAGATGAGAAATAAACTTTTTAATCCGTAGGCGAATTTTTTAAAATTATTATCTGCAGGTGTTTCTACAAAAATCTGGTTTTAATAATGCGTTGCCAGCAAATTTACAAAAGCTCTGAATTAAAAAAAATAACTGAACGACTACAGCAAATAAAACCTAGAAAAATGTCAATTTGAGCGCGTGATTATATGAAATGAAATAAATAGGAAATATATTTTTTTTTACAAAAAATGCGAGATAAAATTTTTTCGGATCGTTTGCAGTACTTAAGTGACTCATTCAATGAAACAATTAAAACGTATAAAAATATAATTGAACTCGCACGAGCACGTGATGCTTGGCTGTTCGACAAATAATGTTGCGAAATCATGCATTGAAATATGCACAGCAGATTTCATTTCAATCTTTTATTTTATTCCTTTTTGTTCCAATTGTTACAAATTACAGAATCAATTCTGAAACTGAGACAAGCTAAAAATTAGAAATTACAAAATGTAAATAACATAACCTTTCTTTAAATTCTTTTTATTGCTTTATTGATTATTATTAGAAATAAAATCTTGAAATTGGTTTTCACTTATTTCCTGATGCACAAGAATTCTTGAATTTTAGTTGAAATTTAGGCTTTGCCAATGTTTACATTTGATTCCGTCTTATCAAAAACTTACGTACATAAATATTTGATTTTTATTTCAAGCTTAAAAATTATAATATCGAATTTGAGAAGAAATGTACAAAATAATTTTATAATTATAATAAAAACGTTGCTCTTATTTGAATTGTAAAAGCACATGCTTATAAGCAAGCTTTTATAAGTGTGATTTAATTATTGTAAGATCTTGAAAATACTTTGTAAATTTATTATCAAAGTGAGTAAATATTAAACTGAAAATAATGAGCTCCACTTTGTTAAAAGTGCATGTTAAAATTTTTTTAACATAAAAACAGAGCGGCGTAATAACTCCTTCGTTCACACAATCTCCTTCATGTTCGAAGTCCTCCCTTAAAAATTTAAATTCACCTCCTTCACTCGCGAAGCATCACTTATCTAAAAAGACCACATCAGAGAGGACTCTTATCCCAGTGATAAAGGTCCTTTAGTTGAAGATAGGTCTCGAGATTCCGACCATTTGTAAACTAAATTGCATTGGGGGGATCGTTATGGAGAGAGATTTCGGGAGCATCTGCTAAATGAGGGTTTCCTTCCGAAATTTATGGTCCCCCATTTAAAGCAGGACGACACTTTCCTGACTTCTAAGAGGACCGCGTTTTGAAATATGGATTTTGTTTATCATTCCCATTTTTTCTAATATCATTTGAATCGTCACAGCTTTCAAGACATTTGGATTAATTAAGAAGGTTTTGTATCGAATAGATTTAATAATAATTTACTAATTATGAATTTTTATTTTTTATACATTATTGGAAACCTATTTAGCAGTTTTGCTATTTGGATTTTTATATTCCTTATTAAACAAGAGAGAGATTGACTTACATTTATGAAAGTTTGTATATTAAATTTTATTTAGATATTGAATAAAAATGTTTCAGTGCTGCATCAGTTATAAATGAAGTATTTTTGCTTATCTATTTATTATTATTTTTTAAGAAATCACTGGGAAGAAAATAGTACATCATTTTAGATATAAAATGAAAATCAAAAGTGAGTTTTCAAGAAATATTACATATACTATGCATTAAATTGTCATAAGAACTTTGCGATTTTCTGAACTAAAATGGAATTTAAATTTCTTGATGTAATTTAAACTGTAAATAAGATATAAAAATTTTAGAGGGGATTACAGGTAATGTATTACGAGCTGCAATATCAAAACATGAGTTTTTGAAATAAAATCCGTTTTAAAAATACCTTTGGCAAATGAAATAATTGTTTATTGTATTACTGCTATTATTTAACTAGTTTATCATAATTACTTACTACAATTATGACGCCGGTAAATAAATAAATAGTCTATTTGAAAATTTTCCAATTTCTAAATTTTAAGGATTAATATCTATATATTCACAATATACACAGTTGATAATATTTTTTCTGCGTTAAATTTATTTTTATTTTTTTCTTATTCAAATTTTTCTACCTAAATATTAATTAATTCTAAAGAAAATTATTTTGACAGAATAAAAACATGTATGTTGAAAAAAATTATTTTTCTTCGGCAAATGAAATAATTGTATATTGTATTACTGCCATTATATAACTATTTTATCATAATTATTTATTACAATTATTACGCCGGTAAATAAATAACTAGTCCTTTTGAAAATTTTCAAATTAATTAGTAAAATTTAGGGATATATATATATATATATATATATATATATATATATATATATATATATATATATATATATATATATATATATATATATATATATATATATATAGAGATAGAGATATATATATATATATATATATATATATATATATATATATATATATATATATATATATATACATTTAAACTATACAGAGTTGATAATATTTTTCTACGTTGCATTTATTATTATTTTTTCTTATTCAAATTTTTCTATCTCAATATCAATTACTTCTAAATAAAAATATTTTGTACGTTGAAAAAGGACATATTTTTAGATAAAAATTAGATAGATCCTACATTTTATAAAAACCAATTTTAGTATATATATATAGGAGGTTTCATTTTGTTTCTCTGTGAGGAGTTTTGTAAAATATTTTTCTCTTCTATTTTTGTAAAAGTAAATATATGTAGGAGAAAAAAAGTTTATACAATTTATTTCTTCAGTTTTTATTAAAAATAACTGTTCAAGTAGTTAAATTTTGTTAATTTAAATTATATTAAATAATACGTAAAAACAATGATTTAAAATGAACTTCATCACTGATCCCAAAGGGTTCATTATATGAAAGATATATTTTGAACATTTTGGTAAAATGTCAGAAAAAAGGGCATTTTAACTTCTTTCCAAACAAAAAAGTTTCCTAATGCATATCCAATGCATATTTTTCGAAAAGAAAACTTCAGCTATTTTATTCTCGTTAAATAAATTTTAAAGGATGCAAATAAAATCGAAATACTGCATTTCTCCATACCATTTGAAAATTCAGGAAACCTACTCTCTCCAAACCATTATCCCTAAACATGCGTTTTAAAAATGGTTTTCCTTTTTTTTAAATCAATTAACTCCATTTCTCTTTAAATGCAGTATAATAATTATTTTCTCCATTTTTATTTTTTTTTAAAAAAAATTGGTTCTTTAATAAACAGTAGACATTTTTCCAACCATTATTTTATATCAAATTAAATTGTTTATAAATTTCCTATTTCAGTTTTCTTATATTACGTCTTTCGAAATAAAATTTATAGTATAACAAACAAGGAAAATAATCGCTATCTGAAAATCAATTAAAATCATTGAAAAATGCTAAGCAAATAAATTAACTAAATATTATTATTTAAAATTAATTTTGGCAACAAATGTTGAAAAAAAATCAATAAAATTTTATGAAATGAAATGCAAATGCTGAATTTTCATAAGAGATGCTATATTTGAGTTCATTGCGATTCTTTTTCTTTTATTTATTCATTGCAGCATTTTTAGAAACTTAAAAATTAGAAACTAATAATTCAATTATTTGTAGCATGATTAAAAATTCATGTTGCAAATAAAGCAATATTTATGCATGTATTATTCATGTTACATAGATGCATGAATCATTCGTGGTACATAGGTGCATGAATCATTCATGTTACATAGATGCATATCATTTATTTTACATAGATGCATATCTCATTCATTTTACATATATTCCTGCCTCTTTCATGTTACATAGATGCCTGTTTCTTTCATGTTACATAGTTTCATGTTTCCTTCATGTTACATAGTTGCATGTTTCATTCATATTACATAATTGCATGTTTCCTTCATGTTACATAGATGCCTGTTTCTTTCATGCTACATAGTTGCATGTTTCCTTCATACTACATAGTTGCATGTTTCCT
>JAOUZG010040073.1:1309104-1326478 GCA_026289955.1 Argiope argentata
AACTTTCATTTTTGTGTTAAATGTCAATCTATCATTTTTTCGTGCAAATGTAGTTTAACAAATCTGTAAATAACAAAATTAATTTGTATTGTTTTTCTTGCAATAAAGAGCCTAGGTGGCATGGTGGAAGGGTCACGGCTCTTGACCCGTAGGATTTCAGGTACTACTCAATCGAAGAAGCGTCATGTAAGGATGTCCGTTTCACTTTAAATCCGCCAAGGTCAAACGTCATCCTACTGGTGCTTGTGCGGTGTAGATAGAGAGGACAACTCAGGTGTCATCCTCCACATTTGACTACGATACAAAATTACGAAGTCCGTTCCAAATTAACCCTGGAAAGGTAACCTAACCATTAAAAAACTAACAAGAATGGTAGCCATTCATCTCCTAGACGAAGTGTATTTAAAATCAATTTTTAAGGTTAATTAAAATGAAAGCGAACTACCTGCAAAAGATTTCATAAATCTTGATTGTCAAGGAGGATAAAAAAAAAATATTATTGATTAATTTTCTAAGCAATTTTTACACATATATTCGTGATGTTCACTTCACATTGCTCTAGAACATAACAAACAAAAATTCCGCGTCATTCTGCTCAAATTATATAGGCAACCTGCATAATTTTTTTCTTTTTTTAATTTCAGGTTGTTCAGGTCGTTGAATGTTTAAATTCAATTTTAGAAGTTCACTTTTAATAGTCCTTGTTGATCGGGGCAAAGTTGATATGTTGAGACGCTTCTGCATCAATGGAGCAAGAAGAACTTCAATAAAATCTTCATCTTTGAATTCATTCTCAGAAGTAGAATTATTCTCCTCACTTAATTCTTTCAATAATTAACGGATAGTTTTTGGCCTACCCCACAAATATTCTCCTTCGACATCTCCAAACGTACACAGAAATTCCTTCTTAAAACTAACGGGGCGGATAACCATTCGTCTCTGAGACGACTATTGATCTGGATATACTACAAGCAGAAATATTTCGGGGAAAAGGAACGTCCTTCTCTGTAGTTCCCAAGGTCAGAGGTGGGTACTGAGTAGAACGATCCATTTATCTTTATAGGAGAATAGACAAAGTTATTTCGTAAGCGTTCGTCCGGGAGACGAATGGTTAGCATTCTAGGGTTAACCCTAATGTTGCTTTAGAGCGGGTCGTTAACTAAACTAACTGTTACGGCATCAACCGATTATCTAAGATAATGAGAATGTATTGTTATATTTAAAATATTTAAGTACTTATCAAATTATCACACATTACACCATTCTTGAAATTCCATAAATCCTTGGAACTCCATTCCTTCATTATATTCGGCTATAATGTATGAAGTGATGATTCCCTTTCAAAGAATCCTTGCATTCATTGTGATCTTATTTAATCTGCGAGCTTTAATTAAAGTCATAATTCTGGAAGCACTTTGTTCTTGTTAATGGTTCCCTTAGTTTATCCCGATCTATAACCATTAAGCAACCGCATTGTTCGTCCCAACTCATAGTTTAAAAGCTCAACTTGAAACTAGTTTATGGGAGCACTAATTTACTTACTATAATGCTTTTAGCGATTCGTTTGATTCAAGGAATTGGCATTCACTTTAATCTGTGAAAAATGCAGCACCATGTTTATTTTTCAATGTAACGCCTTTTGCCTGCACGAGATATAATAAATTAAAAAGCATATTTAGAAAAATATTTTTAGGTTTATAGAGGCTTTTTGTAATTTATAAAAGAATATATATGAAAGTTTAATTTTCCATTTTAGATAAGATAATAATCAACAGAATATTATTTTATTTGAAAGTGTGAACTGAATCTTTCATTTGCTGATTGTTTCGTTAAGCTATTTGTATTAATATTCTATAAATAGAAAACAATAAATTTTGGACATTTGCAGAGGGATATTTTACTCTTATTAGATATAGAGGAACAATTATTAAAATTTGAGAGATAAAAAATATCACATTAAAAAAAACTGAAATAATTATTTTTTTCCAACTAGTTACAAATGTTCTGTTTATCTTTCTTTCGGAATGTGATACTGTTATTATATTGATGAAAAATCATTGGCTAATATATTAGTTCTAACTATTGCCAATATAATTGTAAAAATGCTCATAATCTGGCCGTTTTCATTTATAGCTGAGAATTTTGACTAACCCAAATTTATTTAATATTGTATGGTGATTTTTTAATGTTACTAGAGTATTATCTTAAAATGACTGAGTTGTTAAAGTATTATTCAACACCACGTTTTAAATCAAGAATTTATTTCATTTTATTGATTAATAGGATTGTTCGACTGGTATCTCTTGCTCAATATTTAATTATGGAAGTAAAAATTCAAAACTTTTTTTCCTCTGTTTATAATTATGCTTTTAAGAATATGATTTACATTTTTGAAACTGTACCTATTTCAAATGATTAGTTTTATTATTACTCTATATTTCTTTTTTATTTTAGTAATTTTATTAATTTGGCTTCTCAAACGTGATTTAATTTATTGTAAAATAAGAGTTTCAACTAAAGCATTGACTTTTCATGAAATTATATTTGTTGGTTAATAAATAAATACGTCACCAATAATGCAATAAGGAGGATATACATTTACATTTTAATGTTACTTAGACACTTATACATAAAAGATGTAATATATTTTGGAAAAATATTAATAAATTTCTGCCGTTGTTGCTGGTAAAACCATTTTGCTATCAATTTAATACTAAGTATGATTTCGGTTAAAGCCATATAATAATCAGTGAATTAAAATATGATTGAATGCATTAAATTCATAACTATAATTGATAAACATTAACGCTTCTATACTCCTTATTTAGATAAATAATAGAAATATTTATTCCGATTTCTTTTTTTTGTTAAAATTCACTGAAAAACATTAATCTAATAGAAACCTGGAATAGGAATTAAGAAATTAATCTGGAGTTTTTTGACTGATGGTATATGTCCAAAAAACGAAGAAATAATTACGACTTTATTTCTAATCCGGAAATTGAAAAAAAAGAAGAAAATATCATCTACTGGTAATCCAAATTATATCAGGACATGGGATATTTCCTGCATATTTCCAAATATTTGGAATAATTCTGAAAAATAAATGCATTTGTGGAGTAATCGGTACTATTTACATCTATTTAAAGAAGTGCATAGAAATCGCGAGACTAAGAAAGAAACTGAAAGTTAAAAATAATCACGAAAATACAGTTCTTAAGCTACCAGGTAATCTTGAAACTCTAAAAGACATGATGTCAAAGATTGTCAGCTTTTTATGAACCACTTAAGTGTTCGGATTTATGTTGTGAAACGACATTTTTAGGAAATATATAAAATTGCGTTGAGATTTTCTTTTAATGATGAACTTTTTCTTGTTTTATTGGAAGATAAGGAGGAAGGTGCTATTGATCGATTTGTGGCGAATTACCTCGAAAAGAATGTCAGCATAACAAATGGGTTATTGGGCAATTTTAAAGTTAGCAGTCGGTCACAACAAATCTTGCCGATACTGCTGCATTCAGTGGTGGTGGGGTGGTCGGCTGTACGCAGGCCAATTAAATACAAATGAAATTTCTATTCATTAATAATCACTTCTATTAAAACAGCTGCACAAATTAATAAATCCTAAATTCCTTTGAAAGCGTTCCATAAAACATCTATTTTTTGTTTCTTTTTACGTATGTGTATTAAAACATACTTTAAATTTGATGTTTATTTACTGTTTTCATAGCGTAAAATAATCTGGAAAAAGCATCAAAAATATTTGTGAAACATTCAGCATCGGCTTGGCCGGTTTGACATGGGGAATTCAACCAGGCTATGATATCTTTCTTTCTTGTTTGAACCAATAGAAGTGAAAAACTAGGATAAACGAGTGTTAAACGCCTCTCCTTTTGTTGTAAGAGGTATTTAGAGGTGTCAGTATGTAACTCCAAAAATAGTAGATCTGGAAAACAGTGTTAAATGCATCAAATTTATCTTTCTTAACTTTTATCTAATTCTGTCACAATGGTTGTGTGTGTCTAGTACCTTTGATGTTTTCTAAAGTTTACTTTCAAAAATATATACCTTAATTCTGGATTATTTTTACTTCCAAGTGCATGAAGTATATAAAAAAAAGTATTGGAATGATAACAACTATTCAATCTCAAGTTTTTCATCAATTTTCTTTAATCCGAAGAAAGTATTTTTGGAATTATATACATTGCTTTGTCTGTCTGAGAAAACACGAGGACCCTTTGAAGTATACAGATGGAAATTGAATTGTCAACTCAATATGAAACTTATAGGTTTCTAATGAATATTAAATCAATTTAATTATGAGAAAGTCTTTCTGTCCCGAAATATGATTACAAATGAACACAGTCACTAAAATACTTACTAAGTTTTATCTATAAAATTTTGTACCTAATTTTAAAATCTAAATTTTAGATTCTAAATGAATTAATTAAATCTGTTAACATATAGTTAATTTAATTAAGCCTCATAATTTAAACCTTTTTCAGATATTAGCTGATATTAGCTCTTTCGCATGAATGTTAATACATTAACCTAAAAATACCTTTTATTAAGTAAATGAAATTTAGTAAGTGATCCTGAGATTACAGTTGGGGCTCAATACAAAATTTTAGTCTCAAATGGAGGTTAGAAACAACGCACCAAAAACGAATATTCGGAATTATTATACTTGTGTATTAATCACACGTCAGCGATCTCGAAAAATCGTTTGATATTTTAATGATTTCGCCAAGTTCATAACGGAAGAGCATTTATTTTAATAAACGATTTCCGGTTCTATTTAGGAAATACGATATTACCAAATCGTTTGACTAAATTTCGATGCAAACAAATCTCAAATGTGAAAATGAAAATCAGAAAATCATGAAGTAAACCACAGTTTTGTGAAGAGTATATAAATCATATGTTACCAGTCATAAAATTCAAATGAATCAATCTTCCTTTCTTAACAAAGAAATTAATTTACAAATTGATCATGAAAGATTGTGTGATTCATAATATAGGCAAACAAATTGGTAATATTGTATTTACTACATGGAACTGGAGACCATTTATTAACAAATTTCGTTTATCGTAATGAATTTGACGATTTTATGGATTTATTAAACGATCTTTTGAGATTAATCTCTTGCATTCAATTATCATAATTTCAAATATGCATTTATGGTGCATTTTTATCTGACCAATTGAAATTAAACTTTTAAAGAAAATCCAAATTGCAACATCAGGATTACATTCAATGTTATCAAAGATAGGAACAAATATATATTTGTTTCAAATATATTTACTTGACAGAAATGTCAAAATTAATAGACACACAAGGACTACTATTACGTTCTATTGGTAATTTTAAACCAAATAACTAGATGTCTCAATTGGCTAAAATTATTCGTTAAAGAATGACGTAACGCTTCAAATATCCAAAATCACCATTTTTAGAAAATTTGAAATAATTTTAGATATTGCTATTTTTTAGTAAATGAAAATGAAAATTTTAATCTATGTAATATGAAAAAAATATTCTGCTGTCATTAAACAAAGGAAAATGTATGCTTACTTTCAAAATTACGACCTCTAGAAGTGTGACGTCATTTCACTATTTTGAAACAACTGATGTTTTCTAGAAATCAGACAAGTAAAAATTACTCCGAGAAAGACAGTCAGGATTCTATTTCATGATTAAAAGCATTCAATATTTAATAATCTTATATAAGTAGGTACAATAAGGATACAATACTGAACATAACCGAAAGATTTTCGAATTAGGAAAATTACATAAATATAAATCTTATGTTTTGGAATTAATTTTTCAGATTTCTTTTCAATAGAAAGACTCAGTTTTAAGATTTATTAATTGGTATTATATAAAAGAGTAACTAATTCTAAAATAATTCATACCCGGGATATTAATACAATTTAAGGTTGTCCGATTTCTTAAACCAGCTGTCATTTTATAAAATTCAGTTTGATTTGGATTCATGAACTACTATTAATAATAATAAATAAAATAATGCACATACACTTCTTCCACGATATTAATGTGTCATATTTGGAAAATTTAAATCAAGGATGAGGTCTGAAAAGCTACAAAACATACACGCATTTATCTCTATTTTTAATAGAAAAATAGATAATATCATTAAAAATGCTCATAATAAACCACTGTTAACTAGAGAAATAAAAAAGCTCTATTAATAAAACAGTAAATACATGTAAATTTCTGATGAGATCAAGTGTGGTCATTCATATCTGTATAATGGAAACAAATATATTTGAAACCAGGCTAGATGTAAATCAAAATTTTGAAATATTTAATTACTGGTTGTCGAATCACTCGCAAGGTAAAATTATTTTGTCACCATTTGTTAACTTTTAGATAATGTTAAATTTTGGAGAAAAAGAATGATGCATTGTACTTAAATGCTTTAAACTTCCTGGAATAGGAATAGCCCGTCTTCCTTGTGTTCTGGGAGATCCGGGCTCGATTCCCAGTTCGGAAATGGTTGTTCTTCTCTGTTATGTCTGTAAGATATATGAATGTGCTCCCCTGTAAAAAGGGACTGTACAAGGATCGAACGAATGATATCTCTTTATTTACATACTATCAAATTTGTATTTGTAATTTTTTTTCATTGCTATACTGTAGCTGTTTCTCTTTCGATAGAACAGGTAACGTTACTTTTTTAATATCAAAGTTATATTTCCCATGATGATTCTTCGTGTTTCTTTATTTCCATGGTAATTATTAGAATGTGTTCTACTGAATGTCGTCTATTTTCGTGTTAGTATTTGTTTCGTCTTGTAAAATGTAGAACTTACAAAGTAACTAAATATATTTCCTGAAATTCTTCAATTGTTTTCATCTACCTTATAATGAAGTTATAAAGAATTTCATCCCTCTACCATTCTAAATTAAAAGATAAAGAATGCTAATTAAAGATGATATAATATAATTTTTTTAAAAAGTAAAGTAAATATGGTCCTAAATTGCATTTAAATACATTTTTTTTCAATTTTACTTATTTTTTCTAGAAAGTAATTCAATCACTTTTTTGCATATAAAAAGTTAATTATATTTAAAATTCTTAAATTCTTATTATTTTACCTTTGTAATAAAGAAAATTATCATAAAAGTTTCAAAGAGGATTTCTATTATATTTTTTAATAATATCATTACTCAAATTTCTATACATGATAATCTTTAATAAGTATAATTTATGCGCCATTTGTGTTAAAGACAGTGTTATCTTCTGTGACAGACATTTGAATATATCTACAATATTCTCAGCCATAAAATTTTGAATAGGAACATTAAATTCCAGAAAGGCAATATTTTCCAACATTCTTTGTTAATAGCAGTATATATTACTTAAACTGGAATATTTTTGTAACATGTTATCACCTTCTGTATTCAAACAATTTTCTTTTTTCCTTTTTTTTAAATTTGACTATTTAAAGTGTACTGCATTCAAAAATTAAAAAAAAAATTATACTCTCAATCATTTTGAACCTCAGAGAGCCTCGAAAATTGAAAATCTCTGTAAGACGCAGGGTTTCCTTTATGTAAGTGATATAGACAGTGATCACATCCAGTTTTAGTTCCAGAATTTTATTAACATGTAGAAATGGAACTCAGCACACAGATGAAACAAAAACTACGAAACATATATATATAATTAGCCCCTTATCTTTCGATTTTTGTCAGTCTTCGTATCAGACTGACCTCTCTCTCACTTCATCCGCTCCCGATTCCGACTGTCACTCACATCCTCCACCTTCTTCGTTCATCAGTCCCAGAATGCCTCAACCTCACCCTCGGAATTAGCCTCTTCAAGTTCTTCCTTCCTTCTGCAATCAATCTGTCATAGAATATCTGGTTAGTTTCTCTTTACATTTAACCCTTTTTCCCTCCAATTTCCTCCGTATCTCCGTAAAAAGGGTTACTAAGTGATTTTAGCAGGATTGCCAAAGTTGGCAAACCTTTAAATCCCAATTCTAACAGATAAGAGATGCCGACGCCTTAAAATCATTTCACTTTTGAAAATTGTATTGTTTTTACAAAAACTTGGATTGACCTACGCTGCTATATATTATGCAAAATCTGCATTGACTATTATAATTTCCAGTTTTTGTAATAGTTTATATCCTGGTTTTCAGCTTTGTAACGTGTACAAAATTTAATCTCCTTTTATTAATAGAATGTTTTGATGCTTTATTTTAACGTACCATTTGAATTCTCAAATCTACAGTTTACTGACTGAATTTATCCCGGGATAGTCAGGTTGGTAGAGCGTTGGACTCGTATTCCTTAGGTTACGAGTTCAAAACTCCCCGGTCAAAAGATTCTCCGAGTGTGTGGCGGTTGGCGCTCGTTAAATTGGCCGTGGTCGCAATGTACTCCATGCCGAGAGTAATACCACTGGGAGTATTGGGTCAAAGGTGATGGTTCTCTGAACTGGGTCTAAATTGCGATCTGAGATGAATGAATGAATATGCATGAATGAAGTCCGCCCCCCCCCCTTAAAAAGGGTTGTGACGTGTGTGTAGCTTATTCGTACTCTTGGCCCTTTATAGGGCTACTTGTAAAACAAGAGACGCATATATACGGCTTAAATTCTGCTGATATATCAGCGGGGCTTGTCTATGGCAAGTGGTCCATGGCATATTGTATAAGTTTGTCCATTGAATATTGTTGTTGTTATTACTTATGGAAGTAACAACAATATTATTTTTGCTCAATTTCTAAACATATCCAATCTTAATTTTTGTAAAAACAATTGATAATTTTCAGAGGATTGAAAATAGTTATAAAGTACCAAAAAATGAGCAAATTATTTATAATTTTAATGTTAGTTATGTTTCAAAATGCAAATTTAATCCTAATTAAACTAGACTTTGGAGATTTCAACTTATATTCAAAAACCAGGAAAATATTTGGCTACAAATGCCAAATTAAATTAGAAAATATCCACAAAAACAGGAAAATTACGTCGAATTTAAAAAAAAAACGATAAATATATAAAAAAAGTGTGCAAGAAGAAATGAAGGCTATCGATGAACTTTGAATTCCACCAAAACCAAAATTAGTTTCCGTTTCATCCTTCCATTTAATGCGGAATATCGTCTTATAAGAAGCAGTTTGTTTTTATAGAAACTGGGTAGAGTTTTACTTTTTATCATGTGCAGCTAGAGTTCTAACTTTCATTTCTTTTGGCCTGTTACAATAATATCTCCTTGAAAATAAAGAATAAAAAAAGAACATCTTTATCATAATTTAAATTCAAAAACACGAGGAAGGATGAAAAAAAGAATAAAGAAGTATGTTATTTCTTCCTTCTACCTGGCTTTCAATTCTTTAGCTGGTTGCAGTTACAACGAGTTGCAATTTATTTTTTTATTAAAACAGTTAAAAGAACTCGAAATGTTACTTCAGACTGGCTGTCAGGAAAGAAATAAAATGTAAGAAACTTTTGCGATCTCTTGTACAAAGGGAATACCAGCTGTTTTGAATACCGATCTGGTATATTGGAAAAGAGTGTTTACTTTTCTCTGGAAAGAAAATCTTTTTTTTCTCCATATTTTACTTGTTTTTATTTTCCGTTTTGTTAGAGACGCAGGATGCATTCTGGGTAAGTTAGTCAAAATTTAATTTAAAAAATGTCTTTCATCTGAAAAGATGAAAGTTTGTTCCATCTATAGATATTCATTGCCTGTCATTTCTTAAAATATTTCTTAATTTAGATTGATAAAAGGACTTTTTCCTCGACAAAGTGTACAATAATTTTGATTATTCTTGTTTATTCCTTGTTAATAATTTCTTATTCTTGTTTCATTATCCTCAGTGAAGAATTACATCAATAAAAAGTAATTCATTTATGTAGCCGAATACTCTACATTTTAGAGCTTAGAACTTTTCTTGAAATTCAAAATTTTTTTCTTTAAAAATGTATGTCATTTCTCTTTTCATAAATGTTTTTGAAAATATAAGTTTGATGGATTTAAATACGAAAAATATGCTTCTAATACGTAAGAAAATGCAAAATCCTTATCGAAACAAAACTTTACATTATTCACAGATATTAAAATGTCCAAGCTAACTTTGTTAAAGATATTTGACTGCTTTGCAATTTTTGTTACCCTTGAGTTTTTCAATTATATTTTAAAGAAATTGTCCAATATAATAATAATGCATTTTTTTTCGAACTTTTTTATTTGGAATTTGAATTCGCGCTTAAAGTTATTAGTGGTGGATCTTTTTTTGTTTCAGAAAAGTGTAATTCAGAAACAGAACATGGTATTTAATTCAAACTTTTATAATAACTTAGAAGTAATGCAAAAGGTATTACAGCTCATATAACCGAAAACTCATTTTTATTTTATCAGAAAGGAGTTTTATGCAATTATTTTTAGTATTTAGACTTGGAGCAGGTATAGTTCAATGTATGCTTAGTTAAATAAAAAAAATGAAGGAAAATAGTTTGTCTATAAAACGGAACTTAAAATTAATATCACATTTTTTTTAAAAGGACTTTAAAAAAATTAGGATTAACTTTTATCCGATAAAATAACAGATGGAAGAAAAATTACTTTTCGGAAGTTACAATAATGTAATTTCAAACGAAATAAAACTTCTCTTTATTTGATTTTCAAATTATTTGTAGATAACTATGACTTTAAATATTTTCAGAAACTTTATATATTTTTAATAACACTCATATAGTTTTATTTCTTATGAAAATAATTCTGTGGCCGAATTTAAAACTATATGAGGAGTTGAATATATTTTTTTTTAAATTTTTCTACATAAGATTACTAAATTATCATTTTTTTTACATTTCTTGTAGTATTAACTAAAGTGAAATTTATAAATTCAGGCATCATATTTGTAATATTTTCATTATCAATAATTAATAATGTCAAACAATGTGGACTTCATCGGCTTTAATAAATAGTATTTTTATCTTTTTCAAAAATAATATTAACATTATCTTCTCAAATTTATGATTTCTTGAAGAAAATTTTTGATTAATGAAAGTTATAACTCTAGTTTTTAGCCTTTTTTATTAATAGGATTACTAATTCCAATTTTATAAAATTAATGCTCGAAATTAATAAGTGTATTTTTATTATTTTTTAAATAATAATTTTTTATTTAAATTAGTGTATTTTTTAAATTTTATAACTTATTTAAATATTTAATTTCTGCATAAATCCTTTTTGATTGATTTTCTCTTATTTTTGATGGATATCAAAATAATTATTTTCAGCTTTCAATGCCTGTATTTTTTAAAAAAAACTTTTTTTATTTATTATCTTGCATGTTAAATTTTCGTGTATAATATTTCCAATGGGGATACAGTGATTAGCAAATATTATTTTAATAGTTATTCAGTTTTATTTTTTAATATTAATGCAAGACAGAGAACTCTTATTTATATAAAATATATATTCTGAGTCGATCCTTAAGTGGTCTATTTGTAATAAGTATAACTTTTTATGTAAATTTTCCCATCTATTTTAATAATAATTTTTTAAATCAAATCGAACCAAATTAATGTAAAGAAATAAAATTACATTATAAACATAAATTCTTCTCAAATATACTTATAAAAAATGAGTAACAAAAATAATGTGCACATTTATTTTGCAACGAAAAACTAATATTTTTGAATGTTTATTTCAATAACTTTTAGAGTAATGAAACAAAATAAAAGGAGCAAGAGAAGTATTTCCTTTCCCTTTCAACGCTTTTTCAGTTCATCATCTTGACATGTTTTCAAATCCAATATTCCAATTATTTATCCATTTATATATTTTTAATTTATCCCAAAATTGTATTCGTTGCATGTACACATAATTGAATACGTGTTTAGATTGGTAAAATTACACTTTACAATAATAATTTCTTAAAAAAAGCCTTTTTATGTCTGTAATATGGCTTTTAAATGGTTTCAAAGCGCTGTCGTCAAATTGAATAAATTCATCCATCCGTCTAGATCTCTGTGTTGTGACTAATGGCACTTACCATGTGCAAACCCTCACTGATACGATTAGCAGATTTTAAGCCTAAGATATGCATCCATTTGTTTTACACGTAGCGCCATCTAGGGCTAAGAGTACGATTTAGCTATTCACACATCACAACCCGTTTTAGGGGGCGAACTTCATTCATGCATATTCATTCATTCATCTCAGATCGTAATTTATACCTGGAACAGAGAATGATCACCTATGACCCAGTTCCTCCAGTGGTATTACTCCCGACATGGAAGACTTTGCGACCATGACAGATATAACGAGCGCCAGCCGCCATACACTCGGAGAATCATTTTGCCTGGTTAGCTTCGAACCCGTAATCTAACGAGTACGAGTCCAAAACTCTACCAACCAGTCCATCTCAGCGGTTAATCTCTACAAATGATTATGGTTGGACGGAAAGATTCTTATATTTTTTCAGTATAAGGTAGTTGATAAGGATAAACAAAAATGATCGAATAAACAAGCATCACTTGGAAGTAATAAATGTCAAATAATCCAAATATCACAATTATAAATAAATTGAAATTTAAAAAAAATATTTAAAAAGGTATCATTTTCCTTTAAAATTGTGATTATCTTCTTTTATAAAGAAATTTGTGGATAGAAATGTCTTTAAGTTCTGTGTGAAATTTTCTTAAATTCTATATTAGATTACAATAAAAGCATTGGTATCTAATGACTTTATAATCTATGATAATACTTCTGATAGATAAAAAGATAGATTTATTAAATTATTTTTAAAAAATTTCTCTTATTAATTAAATAGTTATATTTTCAAATTTTCATAACTCTCTCTTGATTAGTGAATTCTAACAAATGTATACTCAACATTACAAGAATTTTATCTACACTGTGCCATTTTATGGGTCGTTTGTTTTGTGAAGATTTAATTCAGTGGTTATCTTGAAGATGATAGTCTTTTACGGTAGAGTAGGACAAGTTAATGTTCAGTGACCAGTGACCCATAAAGCCTCTAAGCCAATCATCTTCGAGTCGGCCCTTTCTCGTAAGAGATTCGATTTTTAACGATCTATTCGTGGTAACGACTTAACGACCGACCAATAAAGCAATAGTGGAAACTGGAATTGAAGCGAAGTATCAAGAGCTCTCCTACTAACAGAGATCATTTTTGATCTTCCGATGGCATTTTATGTTCCCTTTCAGAGTGCATTCCTTCTCTTATAAAAATTGGGTACTTATAGTCAAACGAATTTAGTATATCATTTAAAATCATCCAAATTTCCTCTTCCTGCATTCTTTCTAACATAGAACAAAACAATTTACAATATTAAAATTGTTAACACCATTTGATATTAGTTTTAAAACAATTATTACAAATTAGTTATATTCTTTTATTATCAACACTTTGCTGACCGGTGACGAGTTAACTCGTCTTTTCATGCCCAAACGTTGTTGACTGGTGACGAGTTAACTCGTCATTGCACTTGCATTATCTGTTTCAATTTATAACACCGAGGGTGATATAGAGCATTGCAAAAACTTGGCGTATCGTGTTTAGTCTTGTGCGCTCTATAACAGAAAAACTACTTTTCCTAGTATTTACATTTTTATTAGAATTTTAGTAAAATTCCAAAAATTTCAACCATGACGGAACGTATCGGCGAAGAGCTTTTTGATGTTCCAATTCAACAAAATTCATTGGAGTTTTTTTAGAACGTTTTACTTTCATATTCAATTACAAAAAAGTAGCCGGTGACATGACATAGTTTCTGAGTAAAATTGCCGGTCACCAAAGAGTTAATCCTTTTCTCTATTAATCAAAATTATATTGAACTTACATTTTAATGGATAATGTTACTGTAAAAATGCTTAATCAAATTGATTTAGGATTTAGTGAATATTTACAGTATTTATTAAAAGTTTTTATGTTATATATATGAATGAAACTTTATTAAAATTAATTATGAAAATATGCCTAATTGCACATTTGAGAGCTTTATACATATGTAAAATTCTAGCAAATGTCAATTAAATAAAGAATTTAGCTATAATCAATAGTAATAATTCAGATTGAATTCATTTTATATTTATCTTTTTTTCGATTATTCATTGAATGAAGTCTTTTCTTGATCAACAGGAATTAAAATTTTAACTCAAAATTTCTAAAATAAATGTTTGAATTACTTAAAACACAAAGATAAATTGTAGATTAATTAATTGATGAATAGTTAAAGTCAAATATTATTATTCTATTCTGAAAACCATAATTAATATTAATTAGCTGTACTATTTAAAAAAATAATTTATTATTTTCCGAAATATAAAATTTAAAATGTTGTGCTTTTGAGATCAAATTATGAATGAATAAAAATAATTAATTAATGAACATTAACTTAAATACAAAAATGAAGCTAATTTTCCCCTTTATTATTATTATTATTGTTACCATTCTATGAAAGAAAAGTGAATTTCTCTGCTTTGAAGTTCCAATCACTTACAACTTTTTTGTTTATTCTCTAAAATCAAGTTTAAGAGGTAATTAATATTAATGATCTCGTATCATTTACATTTTCTCTTGGTTTCCATTTTTATTTTTCTGAACTTTAAAAAATTGTGTTGATATTTTTAGTAAAAAATTAATTAAATTATAATATAAATAAATTTTTAAACTATTTTAGGTGGATAAGCGGATAGGGCTAGGCCCGAACTCCGAATCTTATGGTTAGTAGCCGAGTAACATATCCGTTGGACCAAAAGTGCACTTCGGTCCGAGGGATGTTATCTGGCTTATATGTAAGGCAATCACCACACTATAATTAAAAATGGATAATAGAGAAAAACCAAAAATGCTTGATTTCCATGAAATTTTTTAAACATAATTTTGATTGAATAAATGATTGTAGAATAATATTTAAAGATATAGTTAAAGTAAGACAAAATAGTATATTTAATAATATACACTAGTATTATAGTCTGAACAATGCTCTTTAAAATTTATTAGCTGATATGCAAAGTTTAACAAACATTTTAATTGCCATTTTTTATATGGGTATTCTAAATTTCAGTTTGGGTATGGAACTATTATATGATGTTTATCATTTTATACTCATTTATTATTTTTAATTCATTATTATCAAATTAAAATTTTAATAATTTTAATATCAGTTATAAAAATTAATATATTTCTAATTGAATAACTATATTTCTCAGTTTCATGTTCTTTTAATGGTGTAGTATCATATCGAAAGCTATTGGAAGCAGTTAAAAATTGATTGGTTTCTGTCATTCTATTATATTTCAGTAAACTTGTTATTTCTCATTTTACGAGGTATTTCCCAAAATAACCCTAGTATTGCTTTACAGCGGGACGTTGATGCAAATAAACTTCTTCAGAATTGCACATGTTTGTTATTTGTTCATTGATGAAAAATGAGAATGCCGAAATAAAATATCAAATGTATATGATAATCGCGATAAATAATTTTAAAAATTCAAATTCATTCTGAAAAATCCAAGAAACATTATTGGTATTATAATTCCAAAGGTTCTATTTGTTTTCTTCAAAATTTGATTCTTATTCTTAGTTGCTTGCTGCTTCCGAATGTGCGTTTGAAAAATGTGTAGTCTGATATTTTTTTGACGAGTTTAAAGTGGATATGGGATAAACAACATATCACTTTTTAAAATGGTAAAAAAAATCCTTATCAATAACGATTATTTTTTATATCTTTTTAATTCAAAATCTTCTCTTCTTCTAATTCAAAAGTATGCTTTCTTTTGTTCATACTGGATGTAGACATATATGAAATGGACTTATTTTATAAATTATGATAATAATTGAGTTTTTCTGCACTATTGCAAAATTTATGAGAAAGGTAATATCTCATATGATTAAACAATTAATATGGCTAGTTAAGCTAAGATAATATAAATACATGATTCAGTTTATATATATTAATTTTTTCTTCTTTTATATGGAAAAAATCTTTCTTTCTTATTAGAATTTCAGATGTTACAAAGATTTTTTTTTAAGTTAAGAAATAATTCGTTAATGGAATTTTCCTCCATTTTAATTAAATTTGAAATTTTAGTCATAAAACACATTTATACCGTTCTCTTTCTTAAAAACTTAATAAAAATTTAGTTTTTTCTTTACTTAATATAAAATCACATCTTAACAGTAGATGAAAATTAATTGAAATCTAAATAATAAAACAATTTGTATACAGTTCAAATCAAATTTTTCTGAAATAAAGCTGAAAAATATTTTATTTTTTATCTTTATGCCAGAAATGTTGTAATTTATAATATAAATTAATAATAAATTGTGAAACAGAGGAAAAATTTCATTTTTTTTAAAAAAAACTTTTATTTATTTTCGAATTGTAAGGTGCACATCATATAATAAAAATATAAAAAGATTTGCACTGAATTATAATTTTTGTATCCATATAACTAATGTATTTTTATATTCTTGGGACTTCAAAAATATTATCCAATATCAAACTTGAAAGACAACCTGTTTATTATAATACTGTACTGTAAGCCAATCTAATCTTCAATATTTCTAAATGAATATGTTCTTTAAGTTACAGCATAACTAGATAAATGACGTCTTCAATATACATTCCATTTTAATCCTTTTTACGAGGAACATACTTATTAATAATTGTATCAAACAATTATTTAACTATCACAATTATATAAATTTAAGAGTAATTAAATCTCAGTTTGATAGCCATTTAAAATTATTTCTATAAAAGTTCAAACCAATTTACCAATTTAACTATCTTTCGATGGAATAAATTATTCAATATACACACTTTTATACAGTTATTTAAGCAATTTGCATGAAAATATTAACATTAATATTACGAATATCAAATTTACACAAACATCCACTGCAAATATATATTAAATTTTAATTAGACATTTGTTGACTGCTAAGTTAATTGATTTGACCATTTTTATGTTCTTTAAATGGTAGCGTTTTGATGATTAATATAAATAATACTGCCATTTGCTTGACTTTGAAATTAATTTACAACAATGAAAATAGATTTAACTATCAAATATTGACAACTCAGATTACACACTCATTCCGTTTTCTCTTCTTTCCTTCATTTTAAAAGTTGGAAATCTCATTTTCCACAATAGTTTCAGATTACTAGAATCCCAGTATAAATTTTATCTCTATATTAAATACAATTATACGCATATTACCTTTTTGATATTTCTTTAAAGGGAAAAACGTGTGCAAGTCTATTTATATATTTTAAAAAAAATATCAATCATACACTTTCTAGAAGCAAACCCAATAGTTATATATATATAGATATATATGTATAGATAT